>JAKOGI010003177.1:0-64569 GCA_029747015.1 Carnegiea gigantea | reverse complement strand
ATATATATATACATATATATATATACACATATATATATAAATACATATGTATATATATATATATATATATATATATATATATATATATATATATATATATATATATATATAAACGGGAGGCAGGATCGTGAAACAAACAAGGGAAACTGAAATGTAAAGTTTTATTGAAATGTACAGAGTAACAGATAAAAACTGATAGAAATGTAATACAAAGAACTTACAGAAAATGTTGAACTTGGAAATGTTGGAAACTTCGAAATGTGGAAGTGCAAATGATAACTTAAAACTGGAAAGTGTTGTTTGAAGAAGGCTGAGAGAGGTTTAGAAAGCTTGAAGATGCTTTTTCTTCTTTTTTCCTCAGTCTGCCTTCTTCACTTGATGAGCGCTCCTTAAATAGAGATGGAAGAGAGCCCTTCATAATTGCAATTTTGTCTGGACATCAAAAGTAGATGCTCTTTGTCGGCCATCATGTACTGAAAAGGTGAGTCTTCTTTTTGTAAAGCAGATTCCTTTTGTCTTGAACACGTAATAAAAGATGAGTCATCATCCTTATCATTACACTGTTTGCTTTTTTGTGAGTGGGGTCACTGTAGATGAACAGTGTATTTTGTCGAAAGCTGCAAAAGAAAAGATTCGTTAGTACGAATGACCTTTACTTTTGCGAAGGGCCAAATGACCCTTGCAGGCTCTTTTGTATTATTTGGCTTTTGCATTTTGCCAAAGGTCGTGTGACCTTTGCCAGCCTTTGTTTTGATAATAGATTACTAGGAGAAATTACTGTATTTGAGGAGAAAGTCGCATTGTAGGCCATTTGTAGTAGGGACCAAACAGGATGCATCAAAATTAATTCCATATTTTAAAGGAATTAAAACATGCGAATAAGTTTGGTCAATAGGGCAAATGTGGAGGTCAGGGAAGATTTTTGAGACGAACCGAAAAATCTGAGGCTCATAAGCGGTCCAACATTCAAAATGTTGATTGAAGTATTTGCAGGTTTGTACGTAGCCTGTTGGCAAAATAATGAGTACTAGGTGATGATTAAGGTCTTCAAGGAGAGCTCTATAGGCCTTAATAATTTTGAGATATTGGTAAAAGGGAAGTTCCTTATTGACCAACCATTCATTGTAATCAATAAAAATGGCATATTCATTGTATCGAGGACCACAGAATGATCTGTAGAATAGTTCATAATCACGGAGATGAAACAGGAGAGGTTCATGTGGATAATTGTTGAGAGGGAAAGGATCATTAATGTGTGAATTTATGTGTGAGGCATGAGAATGGATGATGGGAGGATCATTGAAAGGTGGGAAACTTTTGTCAAGAGAAGAGAAAATAATGGTAGGAAGAATTGAAGGATCATCCATCATTTGTATTGCTTTTCCTTTGCTGTTGCTGGATGAGCTCATCTTTGAAGCCTGCAAAGGGAATTGTGTAACAATTTTCCCTATAAGAATTCTCTTGTAAGGAAATCAGGTAAAGAATTAGCATCTCTTTTGATAAATTCAATATCAAAATCAAATGCTGAAAGGATTGCTTGCCAACGGGCAAAGATTTGTTTTGAAACCAGATTTTTGACATCCTTTTGTAAAATCTCTTTTGCAGATTTGCAATCTATCCTAAGAAGAAATTTTTTGAAATACAAATCATTTTGAAATTTTGTAACACAGAGAACAATGGATAAAATTTCTTTTTTAATAGTGGAGTAGTTTTTTTGTGTACCATCTATAAACCTGAATGATATCTAACTAATTGTTCTTGAGTATTTGATGATAATTTTTGTTTCAAAATGCCACCATATCCTATGTCAGATGCATCAGTTTCTACAATTATGTATGCAGAGGGATTTGGAATATGCAGACATGGTAGGGACTTAATGCGTTCCTTAATTTGTTTAACAATGACAGTGTGCATATGTGACCAAGGCTGAGGCTTTTTCTTAAGCCTTTCATAAAGGGGGGCCCATAAATGTTTTAAATAAGGAAAGAAATCTGATACGTAATTAAGACATCCTAGGAAACGCTGTAATTGGGTTTTATCCTTGATTTCATCAGGAAATTTGTCAGCAAAGGCTAAGGATCTTTGAATAGGCTTAATAGTACCTTTATAAATATCATGCCCTAAAAACCGAATTTTTGTTTGGAATAAAATCATTTTGGATGCAGAGAGAGCTAAACCATTTTTTTCAATGATGCGAAGAAAATGTTGCAGATGTTTAAAATGTTGATCAATGGATTCTGAAAATACCAAAACATCGTCTATATAAACGATAATGTAAGTTGTAAACGGTGTAAAAATGTCATTCATTATATTTTGAAATTCGGAGGGGGCATTTTTGAGACCAAATGGCATCACATTTCATTCGTAATGTCCAAAGGGAACAGTAAAAGCAGTTTTGTATCTGTCTTTTTCTCTGATTTGGATTTGCCAGAAGCCAGACTTCATGTCAAACTTAGAAAATAATTTGGCAGTATGAAGTCGATTTAGCAAATCTCTCTTGTTAGGAATAGGATAGCGAATCCATCGTAAAACTTTGTTTAAAGGTTTGTAATTAATAACTAGGCGAGGAACTCCTCGTTCCTTTTCAGCAGCTTTGTTGACATAAAAGGCTGCACAACTCCAAGGAGATTTTGAAGGTCTAATTAATTTTTTGTCGAGTAAAGTCTGAATTTCTTTTTTGCAATGTTCAAGCAGTTCAAAATTCATTTGAGTGGGACGAGCCTTGGTAGGAATACTCCTTTCATTAAACCCAGGCTCATAAGGTAAAGAAATGACATGTTGCTTCCTTTCCCAGAAGGCATTGGGAAGATCAGCACATACCTTTTCTTTGAAAACCTTTTCTAGATCAGAAATTTTTAATTGTAAAGTGGGGTTGTTCTTCTATTTTTTTGTAGGAAATTTCTTCCTGAAGGTATGAAATTTGATTCTGCTTTGACTGCAGACAATTGATTTGTTTAAAAATTGAAGAGGATTGTAGTTCCATAACCGTCTTTTGGTGAGTGGAGGTTAGGAAATGAAATGTAATAGGATTTCCTAAAACCTTTGTACGAATACCACTCTCCGAAACAGTAAAGGGGTAAATTTGTGTTAGAAAAGGAGTACCTGAAATCAAATCATTTGTAATCTTGCAAATAACAAGAAATATATTTTTGAAATAGTAATTGTGATTACGAATATAACCTTTTTCTAATTTGTAACGAATATGTAAGGGATCGCCACTAGCACTGACAAGCTGTTCATTTGAACGCTCACAGTACTTAGTAGGAACAATTCCTTCCCTAAGACAATTTTGATCTGCTCCATTGTCAATTAGAGCTATGACATTCGTAGAGAAGTCATCAACAACTAAGTTGACTATAGAGTACCATTTTTGAAAGGTAATACGGGATATTGTCTGTAAAAATTGAGTTTGAGGAATATCAACTTCTGATATTTCTGAGGAATGTAAATCAGGTAGAAGAGGAGGATTTGCTTTTAGAGATTCCAGCATTGATATTTTTGTATCAATCTCTAAATCTTTTGTTTTGAGAGGGACGACATCTGATTTGAGGATACGAACTTGACTTTTGAGTTCGTTAAGCTCAGTTTGTAATTGTTTTGTAGTGACGGGTTGGAAAGGATTTGGAATAGGATAATTCTCAAAGATTTGATTGAAGGACGAAGAAGGTCCAAAATCAAAGGTTGGTTTATCTTCTTCTTCAAGGATTAAATCTTTGAAGCACTGAAGATAATCTTTTTTGACATCTAGGTCAGGGATTTGTCCTATTAACTCAATAAGGAATTCTTTTTTGGATTTGGAGGAAATGACATTAAGAGTCTTAATTGATGAAGACTCATATTCTGAATCATCACTGGATCCATAATAGTTGTCTTCACTTTCAGACCCTGAGGGTTCCTTAATGAGTAGTGCCAGAAGTTTTTGTTTGAGTTCTGGATCTTCTGAAAACAACTCATTAATCTTTTGTTCTGTTTTGCATTGAGGAGCTTTGTGGCCTACTTTGCCACATTTGTAACAGACAATGGGCTTTTGGTCCTTAACAGACCTTTTCTTTTTTGAAACTGGTTTAGTTTCTTTTTTGACAAAAGGTTTGGATTGAGTAAAGGGCTGTCTCGGTTTGGGCTTTTGTTTCTTCTGGGCCTTTTTACGGGCCGTAGAAGGAGCCATAATCTTTGTAATTCCAAAAGCTTCACAGAACGTGCCCATCTCCTTTCTAGATTGGGCTCGCTCATTCCCATATTTAGATTGAAGCTTAATCTCATTACAAAGACTTAAAGCTTCAGTTTTGACAATACCAAATAATTGACCAAATGTTAATAATCCAAACAGGATATCATTTGTGCCAAAATTCTGTCGAAGTTTATTGAGGATTCTTTCACCAAATAAATTTGGTAATCCTGCAATAAATCTTTCTTTCCAAAAATCTTGGGTATTGTCTTCCCGTTTAAGGACATTGGTAAGAAAGACATCCTTATACCATCTATAATCTGTTAAGGAAGGACATCTTAAATTGATGAGAATTGTTTTAGCAACTGCTTGCTCTTCTTTTGGGTTACCAAGGAAATGAAGAGGAATTGTATGCAAAAGAGTTTGCACACAATCATCTTGTTCTTCTTCAAGTCCTGTGGTAGGATTCCTTACGATCTTTTTGTGCGTTAGGATGGATTGTCTTTGTTCTGTGGTAAAGGTATTATCCCACCAAGACTTAAGTTGTCCTGTAAAACCTATTACTAGGGCAACTGCTATGTTAGTATCACTATGACCCTGTGTTTTGTAAGCATTATGTGCCATCCACATTTCTTAGACTGTGGAAAGGATTTCATGTTCCGCCTTTCCATCGATATTCCATTGATGAATGGACCTGCCATCAAAACTAGATGAGGCAAAGGATCCACGCTCTTCATATTGAATATCAGGTGGAGTTGGCCTAGGATAGAAATTCTTTCCTGGACCTCTAGACCAATTGTGAAGTTTGTTAACTGTGGTTGGTTCATCAACGATATTGTCAATGGTTTGCAGAGTATCATGACCTTCTTGTTTCTGCACGTCATGACTCTCTTCTGAGTCATCACTAGACTCATCACTAGTGGACGACTCATCATGGATCTTTTGACAAGTTTTGTCTATGCAAGAAGTTGAGGGTTTGGAAGAGGCTAACTCAAAAGTCTTGAGTTGGTCAGAAATGAGTTTGAGATAATGATTATTTGAGGATTCTGTTTGTTTATGAAAGGCTTCTAGTCTGGGTTTTGGAATCGTATCTGTTTTGAAGAAAGGTGGAGAACCTTCATCTTTAGGTTCTTGTTTGGTATGGCTCATTTGGTTACGCTTGTTTTCAGCAATTTGGGCTGATACTTGGTTAAGCTGTTCAGCAATTGTTTGAAGGATAGTGTTGGTATAATTGGCTTGTTGATGAACCTTTTTTAGGTCATCTAGTTTGACTACCTCACTCCCCTCCCGGCCTTTGCAAAAAGGTGTCGCCAGAATGGTGTCACCTTTGTGCAGAAGCTTAAGATCATCTGCAGGGGGATGGACCGAGGAGACACTAGAACCATTTTAAAAATGCCAAACTTTCATAAGGGAAGTTTGAACATTGATACTGGGTATTTGGTAAACATTTTGAAGACCATGTTTGGAAGCGAATGTAGGGAACCAAAGAAAGAAAGGAATATTTGTACGAAGACGTTCCATGTTCGAAATCCACTCTTTTTTAATGGATTCCATGAGGGAACGATCCATTTGTTCGAACCAAGTTCGCAAAGAGGTATTTGGAACTGAGTAATAATCAGCTTTGATCATATCCCAGTCAATTTGGAAATTTTTGGAAAAAATACCATTAATTGAAGCTCCAATTCCAGATGTGGTCGGAGATGGAGGATCAATAATAGGCTCTGGTATAGGATTATGAAACCTATAACGAGTCGAATTGTCGAAATGTTCAGAAGACGAAGCAACATCCGAAAAAGATCGTCTATAATTGGATGGATAAGAATGGTCAGGAGTTTCTTTGATAGAGAAAGAACGAAATTTAAGAAGAATTCGGCCATCAGATTCTTCTACAATTTCGTCAATATCTCTTCTTTCAATTTGTAAGGAAGGTTGGGGCTCGTGGAGCTCAAGCTCATCTGGAAGAGTTATTTCATCCCATTTGAGTAATTTTGGAGTGAAGACAGTGGGTTTCTCGTCTTCAATTTGAAGTAAAATTGTTTCTTGAGAATTGGAAGGAAGAGGGTTTAAAAACCTTGTATTTAAATTTGTACTCATAAGTCGAAAATAAATACGATACATAACAACAAAATTTTTGAAGTCCAAAAATTCATTACCTTGTATATGAACATCAAGCTTGAGAGCTTCTGTTGTCATAGGACAGGTTAAATCAACCATAAAATCAGGATAGCAATTGAAAAATATAGGACCTTTGCAAATGTTAGTTTGGATAACTGCAAGTAAGGAAGATTTGTATTTACGCAATCTTTTGTCACGTAAAGCCATGTAAATGGGAGCATTAATCCCTTTTCTTACCAAAGGTTTAATGGCTACTTGAACTAAACCAATATGCATAAATCGATATTTTGCTTGTAAATGTAAATTAATAGCATTTTGTTTAAGCATGTCAATAGTTTGTAAACCATTTTGTAAACTAATGACTTCTTCATGCGTTTTGCAAGAATATGCCTTAATGAAATCAAATGTGCCAATTTTGTAAATGGTGTCTAACTCTATTCTAGGGAGAGACCAATTAGCATAATTGTCTGGGCTAGGAGCCCTAAATAAAGGAAAGGTTCTTTGTTCATTAGAGTTAACGATGTTACCCTGGTTACTATCAGATTTGAAAGACAACATACGTCTTAATCTAGATGCCATGATTATGTATGCATTCAAATCTCTATGCGGAGACAGGTGTATAACGGGACCACCACCGGGACCACCTTCACACGGCTGACCAACGGATTTTCCTTGGCTGACCAACACTAGGGACACCACTGTATGCAAGACACAGCTCTATGAACACAGAGATGCAAACACACACCTAAGCACAAGCTTTCTAAATCTCTCTCAGCTTTCTTTACCAAAATCTTCTAGTTTTAAGTTATCATTTGTATTTCTACATTTCGGAGTTTCCAACATTTCCAAGTTCAACATTTTCTGTATGTTCTTTGTATTACATTTCGATCAGTTTTTACCTGTTACTCTGTGCATTTCAATAAAACTTTACATTTCAGTTTCCTTTGTTTGTCTGTTTAACGATCCTGCCTCCCGTTGGTATCAGAGCCAGAGAGAAGGCAGGATCGTTAATCAAACAAGGGAAACTGAAATGTAAAGTTTTATTGAAATGTACAGAGTAACAGGTAAAACTGATAAAAATGTAATACAAAGAACTTACAGAAATTGTTGAACTTGGAAATATTGGAAACTTCGAAATGTAGAAGTACAAATGATAACTTAAAACTATAAAGTGTTGTTTGAAGAAAGCTGAGAGAGGTTTAGAAAGCTTGAAGATGCTTTTTCTTCTTCTTTCCTCAGTCTCTTTTTTAACTCTGCCTTCTTCACTTGACGAGCACTCCTTAAATAGAGATGGAAGAGAGCTCTTCATAATTGTAGTTTTGTTTGGACATCAAAAGTAGATGCTCTTTGTCGGCCATCATGTACTGAAAAGGTGAGTGTTCTTTTTGTAAAGCAGATTCCTTTTGTCTTGGACACGTAATGAAAGATGAGTCATCATCCTTATCATTACACTGTTTGCTTTTTTGTGAGTGGGGTCACTGTAGATGAACAGTGTATTTTGTCGAAAGCTGCAAAAGAAAAGATTCGTTAGTGCGAATGGCCTTTACTTTTGCCAAGGGCCAAATGACCCTTGCAGGCTCTTTTGTATTACTTGGCTTTTGTATTTTGCCAAAGGTCATGTGACCTTTGCCAGCCTTTGTTTTAATCATTCATAATTCATATGGATCTTGTGAATCCTGATACATGTCATTATTTTTGTCGTTGTTCGAAGCTGTCGAACTGACTTCATCAGAGTCATTGGCTTTGTCCAGAACTTTTTATAAAAATATCTGTCTCATCTGAGGGTCATCTTTGAGATATTCAAGGACTTCTTTCTCCTTTTGGGAGAGACCCTTTTTCTTTGTTTTTGTTGATGATGATGGACTTTCTTTCTTGCGAGGGGTAGAAGGTCCAACGTATGTTTTTGCTTCAAATGAATGGAGATTGTGGAGTGTGAACTTCTTAGATTTGGTACGGCAGTAGTGCTCCACATTTTCACTACCACATAATTGTGTTTTGAATTTAGGCCACCATTTAACTTTGTAAATTCGGACCAGGGACAGAGGAAATGAATTTTTCAAATAATTTTGAAGCCTGTATTCCCAGCTGAAAATCCAGGCAATGTTGAATACCCGAAAGAATTGTAGTTCTTTTGTATACGCATCCAGAGAGGTCATATTCTTGTCCCAAAAGTCCCATCCGCCTTGGGCTTCTAAAGGTAATACAGATAGTGAACATCCGAACCGAGTCCACCAGTAGTAAAACCAAATAGGAAATTGTAAGGGACAATTGTCATGAAAATTAAAGAACCAAGAATGGGTTTCAGGTAAATATAGAAAGGCTCGGTACCAAGCCATTCTATAATCATTGTAATTGTAGGTTTGTGGGGCAAATGGTACTGAAAAGTGTCGCTCCTCGAACGGATCTTTCCATTGCTGAGCACTGAGAACTTGTCGAATAATGCATTTGGAAAAGAGTATGTGATTTGGGTTGGTTTTGTCATGGGTATGGCTAATATCAGCAGAACGAGTATCTACTAAAATTAGCTCATAAAACAGTTGGGTTTTTTGTGTATGGTCAGTGGCGAAATGAAGACTGCCAAAGATCTTTTTGACCAAAGGTTTTAAAATGTCAGTGGTTAGTATGGTTTTGTGAGTAGTAAGACACAAATGTTCTGTGTACCGAACGGTGTAGGAATTGTCACTGGTTGGTTTAGTAGTTGGTCGAGAGACCACGGTTTTGTATGGTAAGGGTGGATAATTGGCTAGGGTTTGGAATTGGTTTTGAAGTGGTAATTTTGTAGAGGCAGCAATCTGATAATCTTCTGCCCTTCGAATGCTTTTGCCTTTGTCTTTGCCTTTCGGTTTGTTTCCACTCATTTTGAATCCTGCAATAGCAAATTTGTTGTCACTCTTTCCTTGCAAAAACTTTCTTGTAAGAAAATCAGGTAAAGAATTAGCATCTCCTTTGATAAATTCAATATCAAAATCAAATGCTGAAAGGATTGCTTGCCATCGGGAAAAAATTTGTTTTGAAACCAGATTTTTGACATCCTTTTGTAAAATCTCTTTTGCAGATTTGCAATCGATACAAATCAGGAATTTTTTGAAATATAAATCATTTTGGAATTTTGTAACACGGAGAACAATGGATAAGATTTCCTTTTTAATTGTAGAGTAATTCTTTTGAGCACCACTCCATAAACCTGAATGGTATCTAACTAATTGTTCTTGGGTATGAGATGGTAGCTTTTGTTTAAAAATGCCACCATAACCTAGGTCATAAGCATAAGTTTCTACGATCATGTATGCAGAGGGATTGGGAAGATGCAAACATGGTTGTTTCCTTTCCCAGAAAGCATCAGCACATACCTTTGCTGTGAAAACTTTTTCTAAATCAGAAATTTGTAATTGTAAAGAGGGGTTGAGTAATTGTTCGTTTACTTTTTTGTAGGAAATTTCTTCCTGAAGGTAAGAAATTTGATTCTGCTTTGACTGCAGACAATTGATTTGTTTAAAAATTGAAGAGGTTTGTAGTTCCATAACCGTCTTTTGGTGAGTGGAGGTTAGGAAATGAAATGTAATAGGATTTCCTAAAACCTTTGTACGAATACCACTCTCCGAAACAGTAAAGGGGTAAATTTGTGTTAGAAAAGGAGTACCTAAAATCAAATTATTTGTAATATTGCAAATAACAAGAAATATATTTTTGAAACAGTAATTGTGATTTCGAATATAACCTTTTTCTAATTTATAACGAAATGTAAGGGATCGCCACTAGCACTGACAAGCTATTCATGTGAACGCTCACAGTACTTAGTAGGAACAACTCCTTCCCTAAGACAATTTTGATCTGCTCCACTGTCAATTAGAGCGATGACATTCATAGAGAAGTCATCAACAACTAAGTTGACTATAGAGTACTATTTTTGAAAGGTAATACGGGATATTGTTTGTAAAAATTGAGTTTGAGGAATATCAACTTCTGATATTTCTGAGAAATGTAAATCAGGTAGAAGAGGAGGATTTGCTTTTAGAGATTCCAGCATTGATATTTTTGCATCAATCTCTAAATCTTTTGTTTTGAGAAGGACGACATCTGATTTGAGAATACGAACTTGACTTTTGAGTTCGTTAAGCTCAGTTTGTAATTGTTTTGTAGTGACGGGTTGGAAAGGATTTGGAATATGATAATTCTCAAAGATTTGATTGAAGGACGAAGAAGGTCCAAAATCGAATTTTGGTTTATCTTCTTCTTCAAGGATTAAATCTTTGAGGCGCTGAAGATAATCCTTTTTGACATCTAAGTCAGGGATTTGTCCTATTAACTCAATAAGGAATTCCTTTTTGGATTTGGAGGAAATGACATTAAGAGACTTAATTGGTGAAGACTCATATTCTGAATCATTACTGGATTCAGCATAGTAGTTGTCTTCACTTTCAGACCCAGTGGGTTCCTTAATGAGGAGTGCCAGAAGTTTTTGTTTGAGTTCTGGATCTTCTGAGAACAACTCATTTATCTTTTGTTCTGTTTTGCATTGAGGAGCCTTGTGGCCTACTTTGCCACATTTGTAACAAACAATGGGCTTTTGGCCCTTAACAGACCTTTTCTTCTTTGAAACTGGTTTGGTTTCTTTTTTGACAAAAGGTTTGGATTGAGCAAAGGGCTGTCTTGGTTTGGGCTTTTGTTTCTTCTGGGCCTTTTTACGGGCCGTAGAAGGAGCCATAATCTTTGTAATCCCAAAAGCTTCACAGAACGTACCCATCTCCTTTCTAGATTGGGTTCGCTCATTCCCATATTTGGATTGAAGCTTAATCTCATTACAAAGACTTAAAGCTTCAGTTTTGACGATACCAAATAATTGACCAAATGTTAATAATCCAAACGGGATATCATTTGTGCCAAAATTCTGTCTAAGTTTATTGAGGATTCTTTCACCAAATAAATTTGGTAATCCTGCAATAAATCTTTCTTTCCAGAAATCTTGGGTATTGTCTTCCCGTTTAAGAACATTTGTAAGAAAGACATCCTTATACCATCTATAATCTGTCAGGGAAGGACATCTTAAATTGATGAGAATTGTTTTAGCAACGGCTTGCTCTTCTTTTGGGTTACCAAGGAAATGAAGAGCAATTGTATGCAAAAGAGTTTGCACACAATCATCTTGTTCTTCTTCAAGTCCTGTGGTAGGGTTTCTTACTATCTCTTTGTGCGTTAGGATGGCTTGTCTTTGTTCTGTGGTAAAGGTATTATCCCACCAAGACTTAAGTTGTCCTGTAAAACCTATTACTAGGGCAACTGCTATGTTGGTGTCACTATGACCCTGTGTTTTGTAAGCATTATGTGCCATCCACATTTCTTGGACTGTGGAAAGGATTTCATGTTCCGCCTTTCCATCGATATTCCATTGATGAATGGACCTGCCATCAAAACTAGATGAGGCAAAGGATCCACGCTCTTCATATTGAACATCAGGTGGAGTTGGCCTAGGATAGAAATTCTTTCCTGGACCTCTAGACCAATTGTGAAGTTTGTTAACTGTGGTTGGTTCATCAAGGATATTGTCAATGGTTTGCAGAGTATCATGACCTTCTTGTTTCTGCACGTCATGACTCTCTTCTGAGTCATCACTAGACTCATCACTAGTGGAAGACTCATCTTGGATCTTTTGACAAGTTTTGTCTATGCAAGATGTTGAGGGTTTGGAAGAGGCTAACTCAAGAGTCTTGAGTTGGTCAGAAATGAGTTTGAGGTAATGATTATTTGAGGATTCTGTTTGTTTATGAAAGGCTTCTAATCTGGGTTTTGGAATAGTATCTGTTTTGAAGAAAGGTGGAGAACCTTCATCTTTAGGTTCTTGCTTGGTATGGCTCATTTGGTTACACTTGTTTTCAGCAATTTGGGCTGAAACTTGGTTAAGCTGTTCAGCAATTGTTTGAAGGATAGTGTTTGTATAATTAGCTTGTTGATGAACCTTTTTTAGGTCATCAAGTTTGACTACCTCACTCCCCTCCCGGCCTTTGCGAAAAGGTGCCGCCAGAATGGTGTCACCTTTGTGCAGAAGCTTAAGATCATCTGCAGGGGGATGGACAGAGGAGACACTGGAACCATTTTGAAAATGCCAAACTTTCATAAGGGAAGTTTGAACATTAATACTGGGTATTTGGTAAACAATTTGAAGACCATGTTTGGAAGCAAATGTAGGGAACCAAAGAAAGAAAGGAATATTTGTACGAAGACGTTCCATGTCCGAAATCCACTCTTTTTTAATGGATTCCATGAGGGAACGATCCATTTGTTCGAACCAAGTTCGCAAAGAGGTATTTGGAACTGAGTAATAATCAGCTTTGATCATATCCCAGTCAATTTGGAAATTTTTGGAAAAAATACCATTAATTGAAGCTCCAATTCCAGATGTGGTCGGAGATGGAGGATCAATAATAGGCTCTGGTATAGGATTATGAAACCTATAACGAGTCGAATTGTCGAAATGTTCAGAAGACGAAGCAACATCCGAAAAAGATCGTCTATAATTGGATGGATAAGAATGGTCAGGAGTTTCTTTGATAGAGAAAGAACGAAATTTAAGAAGAATTCTGCCATCAGATTCTTCCACAATTTCGTCAATATCTCTTCTTTCAATTTGTAAGGAAGGTTGAGGCTCGTGGGGCTCAAGCTCATCTGGGAGAGTTATTTCATCCCATTTGAGTAATTTTGGAGTGAAGACAGTGGGTTTCTCGTCTTCAATTTGAAGTAAAATTGTTTCTTGAGAATTGGAAGGAAGAGGGTTTAAAAACCTTGTATTTAAATTTGTACTCATAAGTCGAAAATAAATGTAATAACTCTTCCTTCCAATTCTCAAGAAACAATTTTACTTCAAATTGAAGACGAGAAACCCACTGTCTTCACTCCAAAATTACTCAAATGGGATGAAATCACTGTCCCAGATGAGCTTGAGCTCTATGAGCCCCAACGTTCCTTACAAATTGAAAGAAGAGATATTGACGAAATTGTAGAAGAATCTGATGGCAGAATTCTTCTTAAATTTCGTTCTTTCTCTATCAAAGAAACTCCTGACCATTCTTATCCATCTAATTATAGACGATCATTTTCAGATGTTGCTTCGTCTTCTGAACATTTCGACAATTCGACTCGTTATAGGTTTCGTAATCCTATACCTGAGCCCATTATTGATCCTCCATCTCCGACTACATCTGGAATTGGAGCTTCAATTAATGGTATTTCTTTCAAAAATTTCCAAATCGACTGGAATATGATCAAAGCTGATTATTACTCAGCTCCAAATACCTCTTTGCGAACTTGGTTTGAACAAATGGATCGTTCCCTCATGGAATCCATTAAAAAGGAGTGGATTTCGGACATGGAACCTCTTCGTACAAATATTCCTTTCTTTCTTTGGTTCCCTACATTTGCTTCCAAACATGGTCTTCAGAATGTTTACCAAATACCCAGTATTAATATTCAAACTTCCCTTATGAAAGTTTGGCATTTTCAAAATGGTTCTAGTGTCTCCTCTGTCCATCCCCCTGTAGATGATCTTAAGCTTCTGCACAAAGGTGACACCATTCTGGCGACACCTTTTCGCAAAGGCCGGGAGGGGAGTGAGGTAGTCAAACTAGATGACCTCAAAAAGGTTCATCAACAAGCCAATTATACCAACACTGTTCTTCAAACAATTGCTGAACAGCTTAACCAAGTATCAGCCCAAATTGCTGAAAACAAGCGTAACCAAATGAGCCATACCAAACAAGAACCTAAAGATGAAGGTTCTCCACCTTTCTTCAAAATAGATACGATTCCAAAACCCAGACTAGAAGCCTTTCATAAACAAACAGAATCCTCAAATAAGCATTATCTTAAACTCATTTCTGACCAACTCAAGACTCTTGAGTTAGCCTCTTCCAAACCCTCAACTTCTTGCATAGACAAAACTTGTCAAAAGATCCATGATGAGTCATCCACTAGTGATGAGTCTAGTGATGACTCAGAAGAGAGTCATGACGTGTAGAAACAAGAAGGTCATGATACTCTGCAAACCATTGACAATATCCTTGATGAACCAACCACAGTTAACAAACTTCACAATTGGTCTAGAGGTCCAGGAAAGAATTTCTATCCTAGGCCAACTCCACCTGATATTCAAAATGAAGAACGTGGATCCTTTGAATAATCTAGTTTTGATGGCAGATCCATTCATCAATGGAATATCGATGGAAAGGCAGAACATGAAATCCTTTTCACAGTCCAAGAAATGTGGATGGCACATAATGCTTACAAAACACAGGGTCATAGTGATACTAACATAGCAGTTGCCCTAGTAATAGGTTTTACAGGACAACTTAAGTCTCGGTGGGATAATACCTTTACCACAGAACAAAGACAATCCATCCTAACGTACAAAAAGATCGTAAGGAATCCTACCACAGGACTTGAAGAAGAACAAGATGATTGTGTGCAAACTCTTTTGCATACAATTACTCTTCATTTCCTTGGTAACCCAAAAGAAGAGCAAGCAGTTGCTAAAACAATTCTCATCAATTTAAGATGTCCTTCCTTGACAGATTATAGGTGGTATAAGGATGTCTTTCTTACAAATGTTCTTAAACGGGAAGACAATACCCAAGATTTCTGGAAAGAAAGATTTATTGCAGGATTATCAAATTTATTTGGTGAAAGAATCCTCAATAAACTTAGACAGAATTTTGGCACAAATGATATCCCGTTTGGATTATTAACATTTGGTCAATTATTTGGTTTCGTCAAAACTGAAGCTTTAAGTCTTTGTAATGAGATTAAGCTTCAATCCAAATATGGGAATGAGCGAACCCAATCTAGAAAGGAGATGGGTACGTTCTGTGAAACTTTTGGAATTACAAAGATTATGGCTCCTTCTACGGCCCGTAAAAAGGCCCAGAAGAAACAAAAGCCCAAACCAAGACAGCCCTTTGCTCAATCCAAACCTTTTGTCAAAAAAGCGACCAAACCAGTTTCAAAAAACAAAAGGTCTGCTAAGGACCAAAAGCCCATTGTCTGTTACAAATGTGGCAAAGCAGGCCACAAGGCTCCTCAATGCAAAACAGAACAAAAGATTAATGAGTTGTTTTCAGAAGATCCAGAACTCAAACAAAAACTTCTGGCACTCCTCATTAAGGAACCCACTGGGTCTGAAAGTGAAGACAACTACTATGCTGAATCCAGTAATGATTCAGAATATGAGTCTTCACCTATTAAGACCTTAAATGTCATTACGTCCAAATCCAAAAAGGAATTCCTTATTGAATTAATAGGACAAATCCCTGACCTAGATGTCAAAAAAGATTATCTTCAGCGCCTCAAAGATTTAATCCTTGAAGAAGAAGATAAACCACAATTCGATTTTGGACCTTCCTCATCCTTCAATCAAATCTTTGAGAATTATCCTATTCCAAATCCTTTCCAACCCGTCACTACAAAACAATTACAAACTGAGCTTAACGAACTCAAAAGTCAAGTTCGTATTCTCAAATCAGATGTCGTCCTTCTCAAAACAAAAGATTTAGAGATTGATGCAAAAATATCAATGCTGGAATCTCTAAAAGCAAATCCTCCTCTTCTACCTGATTTACATTCCTCAGAAATATCAGAAGTTGATATTCCTCAAACTCAATTTTTACAGACAATATCCCGTATTACCTTTCAAAAATGGTACTCTATAGTCAACTTAGTTGTTGATGACTTCTCTACGAATGTCATAGCTCTAATTGACAATGGAGCAGATCAAAATTGTCTTAGGGAAGGAATTGTTCCTACTAAGTACTGTGAGCGTTCAAATGAACAGCTTGTCAGTGCTAGTGGCGATCCCTTACATATTCGTTACAAATTAGAAAAAGGATATATTCAGAATAACAATTATTGTTTCAAAAATGTATTTCTTGTTATTAGTAATATTACAAATGAGTTAATTTTAGGTACTCCTTTTCTAACACAAATTTACCCCTTTACTGTTTCAGAAAGTGGTATTCGTACAAAGGTTTTAGGAAATCCTATTACATTTCATTTCCTAACCTCCACTCACCAAAAGAAGGTTATGGAACTACAATCCTCTTCAATTTTTAAACAAATCAATTGTCTGCAGTCAAAGCAGAATCAAATTTCTTACCTTCAGGAAGAAATTTCCTACAAAAAAGTAAACGAACAATTACTCAACCCCTCTTTACAATTATAAATTTCTGATTTAGAAAAAGTTTTCAAAGCAAAGGTATGTGCTGATGCTTTCTGGGAAAGGAAACAACCATGTTTGCATCTTCCCAATCCCTCTGCATACATGATCGTAGAAACTTATGCATATGACCTAGGTTATGGTGGCATTTTTAAACAAAAGCTACCATCTCATACCCAAGAACAATTAGTTAGATACCATTCAGGTTTATGGAGTGGTGCTCAAAAGAATTACTCTACAATTAAAAAGGAAATCTTATCCATTGTTCTCCGTGTTACAAAATTCAAAAATGATTTATATTTCAAAAAATTCCTGATTTGTATCGATTGCAAATCTGCAAAAGAAATTTTACAAAGGAATGTCAAAAATCTGGTTTCCAAACAAATTTTTGCCCGATGGCAAGCAATCCTTTCAGCATTTGATTTTGATATTGAATTTATCAAAGGATATGCTAATTCTTTACCTGATTTTCTTACAAGAAAGTTTTTGCAAGGAAAGAGTGACAACAAATTTGCTATTGCAGGATTCAAAATGAGTGGAAACAAACCGAAAGGCAAAGACAAAGGCAAAAGCATTCGAAGGGCAGAAGATTATCAGATTGCTGCCTCTACAAAATTACCACTTCAAAACCAATTCCAAACCCTAGCCAATTATCCACCCTTACCATACAAAACCGTGGTCTCTCGACCAACTACCAAACCAACCAGTGACAATTCCTACACCGTTCGGTACACAGAACATTTGTGTCTTACTACTCACAAAACCATACCAACCACTGACATTTTAAAACCTTTGGTCAAAAAGATCTTCGGCAGTCTTCATTTCGCCACTGACCATACACAAAAAACCCAACAGTTTTATGAGCTAATTTTAGTAGATACTCGTTCTGCTGATATTAGCCATACCCATGACAAAACCAACCCAAATCACATACTCTTTTCCAAATGCATTATTCGACAAGTTCTCAGTGCTCAGCAATGGAAAGATCCGTTCGAGGAGCGACACTTTTCAGTACCATTTGCCCCACAAACCTACAATTACAATGATTATAGAATGGCTTGGTACCGAGCCTTTCTATATTTACCTGAAACCCATTCTTGGTTCTTTAATTTTCATGACAATTGTCCCTTACAATTTCCTATTTGGTTTTACTACTGGTGGACTCGGTTCGGATGTTCACTATCTGTATTACCTTTAGAAGCCCAAGGCGGATGGGACTTTTGGGACAAGAATATGACCTCTCTGGATGCGTATACAAAAGAACTACAATTCTTTCGGGTATTCAACATTGCTTGGATTTTCAGCTGGGAATACAGGCTTCAAAATTATTTGAAAAATTCATTTCCTCTGTCCCTGGTCCGAATTTACAAAGTTAAATGGTGGCCTAAATTCAAAACACAATTATGTGGTAGTGAAAATGTGAAGCACTACTGCCGTACCAAATCTAAGAAGTTCACACTCCACAATCTCCATTCATTTGAAGCAAAAACATACGTTGGACCTTCTACCCCTCGCAAGAAAGAAAGTCCATCATCATCAACAAAAACAAAGAAAAAGGGTCTCTCCCAAAAGGAGAAAGAAGTCCTTGAATATCTCAAAGATGACCCTCAGATGAGACAGATATTTTTACAAAAAGTTCTGGACAAAGCCAATGACTCTGATGAAGTCAGTTCGACAGCTTCGAACAACGACAAAAATAATGACATGTATCAGGATTCACAAGATCCATATGAATTATGAATGATTAAAACAAAGGCTGGCAAAGGTCACATGACCTTTGGCAAAATCCAAAAGCCAAGTAATACAAAAGAGCCTGCAAGGGTCATTTGGCCCTTGGCAAAAGTAAAGGCCATTCGTACTAACGAATCTTTTCTTTTGCAGCTTTCGACAAAATACACTGTTCATCTACAGTGACCCCACTCACAAAAAAGCAAACAGTGTAATGATAAGGATGATGACTCATCTTTCATTACGTGTCCAAGACAAAAGGAATCTGCTTTACAAAAAGAAGACTCACCTTTTCAGTACATGATGGCCGACAAAGAGCATCTACTTTTGATGTCCAAACAAAACTACAATTATGAAGAGCTCTCTTCCATCTCTATTTAAGGAGTGCTCGTCAAATGAAGAACGCAGAGTTAAAAAAGGGACTGAGAAAAAAGAAGAAAAAAGCATCTTCAAGCTTTCTAAACCTCTCTCAGCTTTCTTCAAACAACACTTTCTAGTTTTAAGTTATCATTTGTACTTCTACATTTCGAAGTTTCCAACATTTCTAAGTTCAACAATTTCTGTAAGTTCTTTGTAGTACATTTTTATCAGTTTTACCTGTTACTCTGTACATTTCAATAAAACTTTACATTTTAGTTTCCCTTGTTTGTTTAACGATCCTGCCTCTCGTTGGTACCGAGCCTTTCTATATTTACCTGAAACCCATTCTTGGTTCTTTAATTTTCATGACAATTCCTACACCGTTGGTATCAGAGCCAGAGAGATTGCATATACTTTCATTTAGAAGTTGTGCTTAGGTGTGTGTTTGCATCTCTGTGTTCATAGAGTTGTGTCTTGCATACAGTGGTGTCCCTAGCGTTGGTCAGCCAAGGAAAATCCATTGGTCAGCCGTGTGAAGGTGGTCCCGGTGGTGGTCCCGTTATACACCTGTCTGCGCATAGAGATTTGAATGCATACATAATCATGGCGTCTAGATTACGGCGTATGTTGTCTTTCAGATCTGATAGTAACCAGGGGAACATCGTTAATTCTAATGAACAAAGAACCTTACCTTTATTTAGGGCTCCTAGCCCAGACAATTATGCTAATTGGTGACTTCCTAGAATAGAGTTAGACACCATTTACAAAATTGGCACATTTGATTTCATTAAAGCATATTCTTGCAAAACGCATGAAGAAGTCATTAGTCTACAAAATGGTTTACAAACCATTGACATGATTAAACAAAATGCTGTTAATTTGCATTTACAAGCAAAATATCGATTTATGCATATTGGTTTAGTACAAGTAGCCATTAAACCTTTGGTAAGAAAAGGGATTAATGCTCCCATTTACATGGCTTTACGTGACAAAAGATTGCGTAAATACAAATCTTCCTTACTTGCAGTTATTCAAACTAACATTTGCAAAGGTCCTATATTTTTCAATTGCTATCCTGATTTTATGGTTGATTTAACCTGCCCTATGACAACAGAAGCTCTCAAGCTTGATGTTCATATACAAGGTAATGAATTTTTGGATTTCAAAAATTTCGTTGTTATGTATCGAATTTATTTTCGACTCATGAGTACAAATTTAAATACAAGGTTTTTAAACCCTCTTCCTTCCAATTCTCAAGAAACAATTTTACTTCAAATTGAAGACGAGAAACCCACTGTCTTCACTCCAAAATTACTCAAATGGGATGAAATAGCTCTCCCAGATGAGCTTGAGCTCCACGAGCCCCAACCTTCCTTACAAATTGAAAGGAGAGATATTGACGAAATTGTAGAAGAATCTGATGGCCGAATTCTTCTTAAATTTCGTTCCTTCTCTATCAAAGAAACTCCTGACCATTCTTATCCATCCAATTATAGACGATCTTTTTCAGATGTTGCTTCGTCTTCTGAACATTTCGACAATTCGACTCGTTATAGGTTTCATAATCCTATACCAGAGCCTATTATTGATCCTCCATCTCCGACCACATCTGGAATTGGAGCTTCAATTAATGGTATTTTTTCCAAAAATTTCCAAATTGACTGCGATATGATTAAAGCTGATTATTACTCAGTCCCAAATACCTCTTTGCGAACTTGGTTCGAACAAATGGATCGTTCCCTCATGGAATCCATTAAAAAAGAGTGGATTTCAGACATGGAACGTCTTCGTACAAATATTCCTTTCTTTCTTTGGTTCCCTACATTCGCTTCCAAACATGGTCTTCAAAATGTTTACCAAATACCCAGTATTAATGTTCAAACTTCCCTTATGAAAGTTTGGCATTTTCAAAATGGTTCTAGTGTCTCCTCGGTCCATCCCCCTGCAGATGATCTTAAGCTTCTGCACAAAGGTGACACCATTCTGGCGACACCTTTTCGCAAAGGCCGGGAGGGGAGTGAGGTAGTCAAACTAGATGACCTCAAAAAGGTTCATCAACAAGCCAATTATACCAACACTATCCTTCAAACAATTGCTGAACAGCTTAACCAAGTATCAGCCCAAATTGCTGAAAACAAGCGTAACCAAATGAGCCATACCAAACAAGAACCTAAAGATGAAGGTTCTCCACCTTTCTTCAAAATAGATACGATTCCAAAACCCAGACTAGAAGCCTTTCATAAACAAACAGAATCCTCAAATAAGCATTATCTTAAACTCATTTCTGACCAACTCAAGACTCTTGAGTTAGCCTCTTCCAAACCCTCAACTTCTTGCATAGACAAAACTTGTCAAAAGATCCATGATGAGTCATCCACTAGTGATGAGTCTAGTGATGACTCAGAAGAGAGTCATGACGTGTAGAAACAAGAAGGTCATGATACTCTGCAAACCATTGACAATATCCTTGATGAACCAACCACAGTTAACAAACTTCACAATTGGTCTAGAGGTCCAGGAAAGAATTTCTATCCTAGGCCAACTCCACCTGATATTCAATATAAAGGGCGTGGATCCTTTGCCTCATCTAGTTTTGATGACAGGTCCATTCATCAATGGAATATCGATGGAAAGGCGGAACATGAAATCCTTTCCACAGTCCAAGAAATGTGGATGGCACATAATGCTTACAAAACACAGGGTCATAGTGATACCAACATAGCAGTTGTCCTCGTAATAGGTTTTACAGGTCAACTTAAGTCTTGGTGGGATAATACCTTTACCACAGAACAAAGACAAGCCATCTAACGCACAAAAAGATTGTCAGGAATCCTACCACAGGACTTGAAGAAGAACATGATGATTGTGTGCAAACTCTTTTCCATACAATTACTCTTCATTTCCTTGGTAACCCAAAAGAAGAGCAAGCCGTTGCTAAAACAATTCTCATCAATTTAAGATGTCCTTCATTGACAGATTATAGATGGTATAAGGATGTCTTTCTTACAAATGTTCTTAAACGGGAAGACAATACCCAAGATTTCTGGAAAGAAAGATTTATTGCAGGATTACCAAATTTATTTGATGAAAGAATCCTCAATAAACTTAGACAGAATTTTGGCACAAATGATATCCCCTTTGGATTATTAACATTTGGTCAATTATTTGGTATTGTCAAAACTGAAGCTTTAAGTCTTTGTAATGAGATTAAGCTTCAATCCAAATATGGGAATGAGCGAACCCAATCTAGAAAGGAGATGGGTATGTTCTGTGAAGCTTTTGGAATTACAAAGATTATGGCTCCTTCTACGGCCCGTAAAAAGGCCCAGAAGAAACAAAAGCCCAAATCAAGACAGCCCTTTGCTCAATCCAAACCTTTTGTCAAAAAAGAAACCAAACCAGTTTCAAAAAAGAAAAGGTCTGTTAAGGACCAAAAGCCTATTGTTTGTTACAAATGTGGCAAAGTAGGCCACAAGGCTCCTCAATGCAAAACAGAAGAAAAGATAAATGAGTTGTTCTCAGAAGATCCAGAACTCAAACAAAAACTTCTGGCACTTCTCATTAAAGAACCTACTGGGTCTGAAAGTGAAGACAACCACTATGCTGAATCCAGTGACGATTCAGAATATGAGTCTTCACCAATTAAGACTCTTAATGTCATTTCCTCCAAATCCAAAAAGGAATTCCTTATTGAGTTAATAGGACAAATCCCTGACTTAGATGTCAAAAAGGATTATCTTCAGTGCCTCAAAGATTTAATCCTTGAGGAAGAAGATAAACCAAAATTCGATTAACGGGAGCAGGATCGTTAATCAAACAAACAAAGGAAACTGAAATGTAAAGTTTTATTGAAATGTACAGAGTAACAGGTAAAACTGATAAAAATGTAATACAAAGAACTTACAGAAATTGTTGAACTTGGAAATGTTGGAAACTTCGAAATGTAGAAGTACAAATGATAACTTAAAACTAGAAGATTTTGGTAAAGAAAGCTGAGAGAGATTTAGAAAGCTTGAAGATGCTTTTTTCTTCTTTTTTCTCAGTCCCTTTTCCAACTCTGCGTTCTTCATTTGACGAGCACTCCTTAAATAGAGATGGAAGAGAGCTCTTCATAATTGTAGTTTTGTTTGGACATCAAAAGTAGATGCTCTTTGTCGGCCATCATGTACTGAAAAGGTGAGTCTTCTTTTTGTAAAGCAGATTCCTTTTGTCTTGGACACGTAATAAAAGATGAGTCATCATCCTTATCATTACACTGTTTGCTTTTTTGTGAGTGGGGTCACTGTAGATGAACAGTGTATTTTGTCGAAAGCTGCAAAAGAAAAGATTCGTTAGTACGAATAGCCTTTACTTTTGCCAAGGGCCAAATGACCCTTGCAGGCTCTTTTGTATTACTTGGCTTTTGCATTTTGCCAAAGGTCATGTGACCTTTGCCAGCCTTTGTTTTAATCATTCATAATTCATATGGATCTTGTGAATCATGATACATGTCATTATTTTTGTCGTTGTTCGAAGCTGTCGAACTGACTTCATCAGAGTCATTGGCTTTGTCCAGAACTTTTTGTAAAAATATCTGTCTCATCTGAGGGTCATCTTTGAGATATTCAAGGACTTCTTTCTCCTTTTGGGAGAGACCCTTTTTCTTTGTTTTTGTTGATGATGATGGACTTTCTTTCTTGCGAGGGGTAGAAGGTCCAACGTATGTTTTTGCTTCAAATGAATGGAGATTGTGGAGTGTGAACTTCTTAGATTTGGTACGGCAGTAGTGCTTCACATTTTCACTACCACATAATTGTGTTTTGAATTTAGGCCACCATTTAACTTTGTAAATTCGGACCAGGGACAGAGGAAATGAATTTTTCAAATAATTTTGAAGCCTGTATTCCCAGCTGAAAATCCAGGCAATGTTGAATACCCGAAAGAATTGTAGTTCTTTTGTATACGCATCCAGAGAGGTCATATTCTTGTCCCAAAAGTCCCATCCGCCTTGGGCTTCTAAAGGTAATACAGATAGTGAACATCCGAACCGAGTCCACCAGTAGTAAAACCAAATAGGAAATTGTAAGGGACAATTGTCATGAAAATTAAAGAACCAAGAATGGGTTTCAGGTAAATATAGAAATGCTCGGTACCAAGCCATTCTATAATCATTGTAATTGTAGGTTTGTGGGGCAAATGGTACTGAAAAGTGTCGCTCCTCGAACGGATCTTTCCATTGCTGAGCACTGAGAACTTGTCGAATAATGCATTTGGAAAAGAGTATGTGATTTGGGTTGGTTTTGTCATGGGTATGGCTAATATCAGCAGAACGAGTATCTACTAAAATTAGCTCATAAAACAGTTGGGTTTTTTGTGTATGGTCAGTGGCGAAATGAAGACTGCCAAAGATCTTTTTGACCAAAGGTTTTAAAATGTCAGTGGTTAGTATGGTTTTGTGAGTAGTAAGACACAAATGTTCTGTGTACCGAACGGTGTAGGAATTGTCACTGGTTGGTTTAGTAGTTGGTCGAGAGACCACGGTTTTGTATGGTAAGGGTGGATAATTGGCTAGGGTTTGGAATTGGTTTTGAAGTGGTAATTTTGTAGAGGCAGCAATCTGATAATCTTCTGCCCTTCGAATGCTTTTGCCTTTGTCTTTGCCTTTCGGTTTGTTTCCACTCATTTTGAATCCTGCAATAGCAAATTTGTTGTCACTCTTTCCTTGCAAAAACTTTCTGGTGAGAAAATCAGGCAAAGAATTAGTATCTCCTTTGATAAATTTAATCTCAAAATCAAATGCTGAAAGGATTGCTTGCCAACGGGTAAAGATTTGTTTTGAAACCAGGTTCTTGACATCCTTTTGTAAAATCTCTTTTGCCGATTTACAATCAATTCTAATAAGAAATGCTTTGAAATACAAATCATCCTGAAATTTTGTAACGCAGAGAACAATGGATAAGATTTCCTTTTTAATTGTAGAGTAATCCTTTTGTGCACCAATCCACAAACCGGAATGATATCTAACTAATTGTTCTTGGGTATGTGATGGTAATTTTTGTTTTAAAATGCCACCATAACCTATGTCAGATGCATCAGTTTCTACAATCATGTATGCAGAGGGATTGGGAATATGCAAACATGGTTGCTTCCTTTCCCAGAAAGCATTGGGAAGATCAGCACATACCTTTTCTTTGAAAACTTTTTCTAAATCAGAAATTTTTAATTGTAAAGAGGGGTTGAGTAATTGTTCTTCTATTTTTTTGTAGGAAATTTCTTCCTGGAGGTAGGAAATCTGATTTTGCTTTGGCTGAAGACAATTGATTTGTTTAAAAATTGAAGAGGATTGTAGTTCCATAACCTTCCTTTGGTGAGTGGAGGTTAGGAAGTGAAATGTAATAGGATTTCCTAAAACCTTTGTATGAATACCACTTTCTGAAACGGTAAAGGGGTAAATTTGTGTTAAAAAAGGAGTACCTAAAATTAAATCATTTGTAATATTACTAATAACAAGAAATACATTTTTGAAGCAGTAATTGTTATTACGAATATATCCTTTTTCTAATTTGTAACGAATATGTAAAGGATCGCCACTAGCACTGACAAGCTGTTCATTTGAACGCTCACAGTACTTAGTAGGAACAATTCCTTCCCTAAGACAATTTTGATCTGCTCCACTGTCAATTAGAGCTATGACATTCGTAGAGAAGTCATCAACAACTAAGTTGACTATAGAGTACCATTTTTGAAAGGTAATACGGGATATTGTTTGTAAAAATTGAGTTTGAGGAATATCAACTTCTGATATTTCTGAGGAATGTAAATCAGGTAGAAGAGGAGGATTTGCTTTTAGAGATTCCAGCATTGATATTTTTGCATCAATCTCTAAATCTTTTGTTTTGAGAAGGACGACATCTGATTTGAGAATACGAACTTGACTTTTGAGTTCGTTAAGCTCAGTTTGTAATTATTTTGTAGTGACGAGTTGGAAAGGATTTGGAATAGGATAGTTCTCAAAGATTTGATTGAAGGATGAAGAAGGTCCAAAATCGAATTTTGGTTTATCTTCTTCTTCAAGGATTAAATCTTTGAGGCGTTGAAGATAATCTTTTTTGACATCTAGGTCAGGGACTTGTCCTATTAACTCAATAAGGAATTCCTTTTTGGATTTGGAGGAAATGACATTTAAGGTCTTAATAGGTGAAGACTCATATTCTGAATCATTACTGGATTCAGCATAGTAGTTGTCTTCACTTTCAGACCCAGTGGGTTCCTTAATGAGGAGTGCCAGAAGTTTTTGTTTGAGTTCTGGATCTTCTGAAAACAACTCATTAATCTTTTGTTCTGTTTTGCATTGAGGAGCCTTGTGGCCTACTTTGCCACATTTGTAACAAACAATGGGCTTTTGGTCCTTAACAGACCTTTTCTTCTTTGAAACTGGTTTGGTTTCTTTTTTGACAAAAGGTTTGGATTGAGCAAAGAGCTGTCTTGGTTTGGGCTTTTGTTTCTTCTGGGCCTTTTTACGGGCTGTAGAAGGAGCTATAATCTTTGTAATTCCAAAAGCTTCACAGAACGTACCCATCTCCTTTCTAGATTGGGTTCGCTCATTCCCATATTTGGATTAAAGCTTAATCTCATTACAAAGACTTAAAGCTTCAGTTTTGACAATACCAAATAATTGACCAAATGTTAATAATCCAAACGGGATATCATTTGTGCTAAAATTCTGTCGAAGTTTATTGAGGATTCTTTCACCAAATAAATTTGGTAATCCTGCAATAAATCTTTCTTTCCAGAAATCCTGGGTATTGTCTTCCCGTTTAAGAACATTTGTAAGAAAGACATCCTTATACCATCTATAATCTGTCAAGGAAGGACATCTTAAATTGATGAGAATTGTTTTAGCAACGGCTTGCTCTTCTTTTGGGTTACCAAGGAAATGAAGAGTAATTGTATGCAAAAGAGTTTGCACACAATCATCTTGTTCTTCTTCAAGTCCTGTGGTAGGATTCCTTACGATCTTTTTGTGCGTTAGGATGGATTGTCTTTGTTCTGTGGTAAAGGTATTATCCCACCAAGACTTAAGTTGTCCTGTAAAACCTATTACTAGGGCAACTGCTATGTTGGTATCACTATGACCCTGTGTTTTGTAAGCATTATGTGCCATCCACATTTCTTGGACTGTGGAAAGGATTTCATGTTCCGCCTTTCCATCGATATTCCATTGATGAATGGATCTGCCATCAAAACTAGATGAGGCAAAGGATCCACGTTCTTCATATTGAATATCAGGTGGAGTTGGCCTAGGATAGAAATTCTTTCCTGGACCTCTAGACCAATTGTGAAGCTTGTTAATGTGGTTGGGTTCATCAAGGATATTGTCAATGGTTTGCAGAGTATCATGACCTTCTTGTTTCTGCACGTCATGACTCTCTTCTGAGTCATCACTAGACTCATCACTAGTGGACGACTCATCATGGATCTTTTGACAAGTTTTGTCTATGCAAGAAGTTGAGGGTTTGGAAGAGGCTAGCTCAAGAGTCTTGAGTTGGTCAGAAATGAGTTTGAGATAATGATTATTTGAGGATTCTGTTTGTTTATGAAAGGCTTCTAGTCTGGGTTTTGGAATCGTATCTGTTTTGAAGAAAGGTGGAGAACCTTCATCTTTAGGTTGTTGTTTGGTATGGCTCATTTGGTTACGCTTGTTTTCAGCAATTTGGGCTGATACTTGGTTAAGCTGTTCAGCAATTGTTTGAAGGATAGTGTTGGTATAATTGGCTTGTTGATGAACCTTTTTGAGGTCATCTAGTTTGACTACCTCACTCCCCTCCCGGCCTTTGCGAAAAGGTGTCGTCAGAATGGTGTCACCTTTGTGCAGAAGCTTAAGATCATCTGCAGGGGGATGGACCGAGGAGACACTAGAACCATTTTGAAAATGCCAAACTTTCATAAGGGAAGTTTGAACATTAATACTGGGTATTTGGTAAACATTTTGAAGACCATGTTTGGAAGCGAATGCAGGGAACCAAAGAAAGAAAGTAATATTTGTACGAAGATGTTCCATGTCCGAAATCCACTCTTTTTTAATGGATTCCATGAGGGAACGATCCATTTGTTCGAACCAAGTTCGCAAAGAAGTATTTGGAACTGAGTAATAATCAGCTTTGATCATATCCCAGTCAATTTGGAAATTTTTGGAAAAAATACCATTAATTGAAGCTCCAATTCCAGATGTGGTCGGAGATGGAGGATCAATAATAGGCTCTGATACCAACGGGAGGCAGGATCGTTAAACAAACAAGGCAAACTGAAATGTAAAGTTTTATTGAAATGTACAGAGTAACAGGTAAAACTGATAAAAATGTACTACAAAGAACCTTACCTTTAGTTAGGGCTCCTAGCCCAGACAATTATGCTAATTGGTCTCTCCCTAGAATAGAGTTAGACACCATTTACAAAATTGGCACATTTGATTTCATTAAAGCATATTCTTGCAAAACGCATGAAGAAGTCATTAGTTTACAAAATGGTTTACAAACCATTGACATGCTTAAACAAAATGCTATTAATTTACATTTACAAGCAAAATATCGATTTATGCATATTGGTTTAGTTCAAGTAGCCATTAAACCTTTGGTAAGAAAAGGGATTAATGCTCCCATTTACATGGCTTTACGTGACAAAAGATTGCGTAAATACAAATCTTCCTTACTTGCAGTTATCCAAACTAACATTTGCAAAGGTCCTATATTTTTCAATTGCTATCCTGATTTTATGGTTGATTTAACCTGTCCTATGACAACAGAAGCTCTCAAGCTTGATGTTCATATACAAGGTAATGAATTTTTGGATTTCAAAAATTTCGTTGTTATGTATCGAATTTATTTTTGACTCATGAGTACAAATTTAAATACAAGGTTTTTAAACCCTCTTCCTTCCAATTCTCAAGAAACAATTTTACTTCAAATTGAAGATGAGAAACCCACTGTCTTCACTCCAAAATTACTCAAATGGGATGAAATAACTCACCCAGATGAGCTTGAGCTCCACGAGCCCCAACCTTCCTTACAAATTGAAAGAAGAGATATTGACGAAATTGTAGAAGAATCTGATGGCCGAATTCTTCTTAAATTTCGTTCTTTCTCTATCAAAGAAACTCCTGACCATTCTTATCCATCCAATTACAGACGATCTTTTTTGGATGTTGCTTCGTCTTCTGAACATTTCGACAATTCGACTCGTTATAGGTTTCATGACATTTTGTTTAAGCATGTCAATGGTTTGTAAACCATTTTGTAGACTAATGACTTCTTCATGCGTTTTGCAAGAATATGCTTTAATGGAATCAAATGTGCCAATTTTGTAAATGGTGTCTAACTCTATTCTAGGGAGAGTCCAATTAGCATAATTGTCTGGGCTAGGAGCCCTAAATAAAGGTAAGGTTCTTTGTTCATTAGAGTTAACGATGTTACCCTGGTTACTATCAGATTTGAAAGACAACATACGCCTTAATCTAGATGCCATGATTATGTATGCATTCAAATCTCTATGCGCAGACAGGTGTATAACGGGACCACCACCGGGACCACCTTCACACGGCTGACCAACGCTAGGGACAACATACGATCATGTATGCAGAGGGATTGGGAAGATGCAAACATGGTTGTTTCCTTTCCCAGAAAGCATCAGCACATACCTTTGCTTTGAAAACTTTTTCTAAATCAGAAATTTGTAATTGTAAAGAGGGGTTGAGTAATTGTTCGTTTACTTTTTTGTAGGAAATTTCTTCCTGAAGGTAAGAAATTTGATTCTGCTTTGACTGCAGACAATTGATTTGTTTAAAAATTGAAGAGGATTGTAGTTCCATAACCTTCTTTTGGTGAGTGGAGGTTAGGAAATGAAATGTAATAGGATTTCCCAAAACTTTTGTACGAATACCACTTTCTAAAACAGTAAAGGGGTAAATTTGTGTTAGAAAAGGAGTACCTAAAATTAACTCATTTGTAATACTACTAATAACAAGAAATACATTTTTGAAACAATAATTGTTATTCTGAATATATCCTTTTTCTAATTTGTAACGAATATGTAAGGGATCGCCACTAGCACTGACAAGCTGTTCATTTGAACGCTCACAGTACTTAGTAGGAACAATTCCTTCCCTAAGACAATTTTGATATGCTCCACTGTCAATTAGAGCTATGACATTCGCAGAGAAGTCATCAACAACTAAGTTGACTATAGAGTACCATTTTTGAAAGGTAATACGGGATATTGTTTGTAAAAATTGAGTTTGAGGAATATCAACTTCTGATATTTCTGAGGAATGTAAATCAGGTGGAGGAAGAGGAGGATTTGCTTTTAGAGATTCCAGCATTGATATTTTTGCATCAATCTCTAAATCTTTTGTTTTGAGAAGGACGACATCTGATTTGAGAATACGAACTTGACTTTTGAGTTCATTAAGCTCAGTTTGTAATTGTTTTGTAGTGACGGGTTGGAAAGGATTTAGAATAATGCATTTGGAAAAGAGTATGTGATTTGGGTTGGTTTTGTCATGGGTATGGTTAATATCAGCAGAACAAGTATCTATTAAAATTAGCTCATAAAACTGTTGGGTTTTTTGTGTATGGTCAGTGGCGAAATGAAGACTGCCAAAGATCTTTTTGACCAAAGGTTTTAAAATGTCAGTGGTTGGTATGGTTTTGTGAGTTGTAAGACACAAATGTTCTTCTTCAAGTCCTGTGGTAGGATTCCTGACAATCTTTTTGTGCGTTAGGATGGCTTGTCTTTGTTCTGTGGTAAAGGTATTATCCTTATGAAAGGCTTCTAGTCTGGGTTTTGGAATTGTATCTGTTTTGAAGAAAGGTGGAGAACCTTCATCTTTAGGTTCTTGTTTGGTATGGCTCATTTGGTTACGCTTGTTTTCAGCAATTTGGGCTGATACTTGGTTAAGCTGTTCAGCAATTGTTTGAAGAACAGTGTTGGTATAATTGGCTTGTTGATGAACCTTTTTGAGGTCATCTAGTTTGACTACCTCACTCCCCTCCCGGCCTTTGCGAAAAGGTGTCGCCAGAATGGTGTTACCTTTGTGCAGAAGCTTAAGATCATCTGCAGGGGGATGGACCGAGGAGACACTAGAACCATTTTGAAATATAAATCATTTTAAAATTTTGTAACACGGAGAACAATGGATAAGATTTCCTTGCAAAAACATTCTTGTAAGAAAATCAGGTAAAGAATTAGCATCTCCTTTGATAAATTCAATATCAAAATCAAATGCTGAAAGGATTGCTTGCCATCGGGCAAAAATTTGTTTGGAAACCAGATTTTTGACATTCCTTTGTAAAATTTTGAAGTTTTGTTGAAATGTACAGAGTAACAGGTAAAACTGATAAAAATGTAATACAAAGAACTTACAGAAAATGTTGAACTTGGAAATGTTGGAAACTTCGAAATGTAGAAGTACAAATGATAACTTAAAACTAGAAAGTGTTGTTTGAAGAAAGCTGAGGGAGGTTTAGAAAGCTTGAAGATGCTTTTTCTTCTTTTTTCCTCAGTCTCCCTTCTTCACTTGATGAGCGCTCCTTAAATAGAGATGGAAGAGAGCCCTTCATAATTGCAATTTTGTCTGGACATCAAAAGTAGATGCTCTTTGTCGGCCATCATGTACTGAAAAGGTGAGTCTTCTTTTTGTAAAGCAGATTCCTTTTGTCTTGGACACGTAATGAAAGATGAGTCATCATCCTTATCATTACACTGTTTGCTTTTTTGTGAGTGGGGTCACTATAGATGAACAATGTATTTTATCGAAAGCTGTAAAAGAAAAGATTCGTTAGTACGAATGGCCTTTACTTTTGCCAAGGGCCAAATGACCCTTACAGGCTCTTTTGTATTATTTGGCTTTTGCATTTTGCCAAAGGTCGTGTGACCTTTGCCAGCCTTTGTTTTGATAATAGATTACTAGGAGAAATTACTGTATTTGAGGAGAAAGTCGCATTGTAGGCCATTTGTAGTAGGGACCAAACAGGATGCATCAAAATTAATTCCATATTTTAAAGGAATTAAAACGTGAAAATAAGTTTGGTCAATAGGGCAAATGTGGAGGTCAGGGAAGATTTTTGAGACAAACCGAAAAATCTGAGGCTCATAAGCGGTCCAATATTCAAAAAGTTGATTGAAGTATTTGCAGGTTTTTACGTAGCCTGTTGGCAAAATAATGGGTACTGGGTGATGATTAAGGTCTTCAAGGAGAGCTCTATAGGCCTTAATAATTTTGAGATATTGGTAAAAGGGAAGTTCCTTATTGACCAACCATTCATTGTAATCAATAAAAATGGCATATTCATTGTATCGAGGACCACAGAATGATGTGTAGAATAGTTCATAATCACGGAGATGAAACAGGAGAAGTTCATGTGGATAATTGTTGAGAGGGAAAGGATCATTAATGTGTGAATTTATGTGTGAGGCATGAGAATGGATGATGGGAGGATCATTGAAAGGTGGGAAACTTTTGTCAAGAGAAGAGAAAATAATGGTAGGAAGAATTGAAGGATCATCCATCATTTGTATTGCTTTTCCTTTGCTGTTGCTGGATGAGCTCATCTTTGAAGCCTGCAAAGGGAATTGTGTAACAATTTTCCCTGTAAGAATTCTCTTGTAAGGAAATCAGGTAAAGAATTAGCATCTCCTTTGATAAATTCAATATCAAAATCAAATGCTGAAAGGATTGCTTGCCAACGGGCAAAGATTTGTTTTGAAACCAGATTTTTGACATCCTTTTGTAAAATCTCTTTTGCAGATTTGCAATCTATCCTAAGAAGAAATTTTTTGAAATACAAATCATCTTGAAATTTTGTAACACAGAGAACAATGGATAAAATTTCTTTTTTAATAGTGGAGTAGTTTTTTTGTGTACCAGTCCATAAACCTGAATGATATCTAACTAATTGTTCTTGAGTATTTGATGATAATTTTTGTTTCAAAATGCCACCATATCCTATGTCAGATGCATCAGTTTCTACAATCATGTATGCAGAGGGATTTGGAATATGCAGATATGGTAGGGACTTAATGCGTTCCTTAATTTGTTTAACAATGGCAGTGTGCATATGTGACCAAGGTTGAGGCTTTTTGTTAAGCCTTTCATAAAGGGGGGCGCATAAATGTTTTAAATAAGGAAAGAAATCTGATACGTAATTAAGACATCCTAGGAAACGCTGTAATTGGGTTTTATCCTTGATTCCATCAGGAAATTTGTCAGCAAAGGCTAAGGATCTTTGAATAGGCTTAATAGTACCTTGATAAATATCATGCCCTAAAAACCGAATTTTTGTTTGGAATAAAATCATTTTGGATGCAGAGAGAGCTAAACCATTTTTTTCAATGATGCGAAGAAAATGTTGCAGATGTTTAAAATGTTGATAAATGGATTCTGAAAATACCAAAACATCGTCTATATAAACGATAATGTAAGTTGTAAACGGTGTAAAAATGTCATTCATTATATTTTGAAATTCGGAGGGGGCATTTTTGAGACCAAATGGCATCACATTCCATTCGTAATGTCCAAAGGGAACAGTAAAAGCAGTTTTGTATCTGTCTTTTTCTCTGATTTGGATTTGCCAGAAGCCAGACTTCATGTCAAATTAGAAAATAATTTGGCAGTATGAAGTCGATTTAGCAAATCTCTCTTGTTAGGAATAGCATAGCGAATCTATCGTAAAACTTTGTTTAAAGGTTTGTAATTAATAACTAGGCGAGGAACTCCTCGTTCCTTTTCAGTAGCTTTGTTGACATAAAAGGCTGCACAACTCCAAGGAGATTTTGAAGGTCTAATTAATTTTTTGTCGAGTAAAGTCTGAATTTCTTTTTTGCAATGTTCAAGCAGTTCAAAATTCATTTGAGTGGGACGAGCCTTGGTAGGAATATTCCTTTCATTGAACCCAGGCTCATAAGGTAAAGAAATGACATGTTGCTTCCTTTCCCAGAAGGCATTGGGAAGATCAGCACATACCTTTTCTTTGAAAACCTTTTCTAGATCAGAAATTTTTAATTGTAAAGAGGGGTTGAGTAATTGTTCTTCTATTTTTTTGTAGGAAATTTCTTCCTGAAGGTAAGAAATTTGATTCTGCTGTGACTGAAGACAATTGATTTGTTGAAAAATTGAAGAGGATTGTAGTTCCATAACCGTCTTTTGGTGAGTGGAGGTTAGGAAATGAAATGTAATAGGATTTCCTAAAACCTTTGTACGAATACCACTCTCCGTAACAGTAAAGGGGTAAATTTGTGTTAGAAAAGGAGTACCTAAAATCAAATCATTTGTAATATTGCAAATAACAAGAAATATATTTTTGAAACAGTAATTGTGATTACGAATATAACCTTTTTCTAATTTGTAACGAATATGTAAGGGATCGCCACTAGCACTGACAAGCTGTTCATTTGAACGCTCACAGTACTTAGTAGGAACAATTCCTTCCCTAAGACAATTTTGATCTGCTCCACTGTCAATTAGAGCTATGACATTCGTAGAGAAGTCATCAACAACTAAGTTGACTATAGAGTACCATTTTTGAAAGGTAATACGGGATATTGTTTGTAAAAATTGAGTTTGAGGAATATCAACTTCTGATATTTCTGAGGAATGTAAATCAGGAGGAGGAAAAGGAGGATTTGCTTTTAGAGATTCCAGCATGGATATTTTTGCATCAATCTCTAAATCTTTTGTTTTGAGAAGGACGACATCTGATTTAAGGATACGAACTTGACTTTTGTGTTCGTTAAGCTCAGTTTGTAATTGTTTTGTAGTGACGGGTTGGAAAGGATTTGGAATAGGATAATTCTCAAAGATTTGATTGAAGGATGAGGAAGGTCCAAAATCGAATTTTGGTTTATCTTCTTCTTCAAGGATTAAATCTTTAAGGCGCTGAAGATAATCCTTTTTGACATCTAAGTCAGGGATTTGTCCTATTAACTCAATAAGGAATTCCTTTTTGGATTTGGAGGAAATGACATTAAGAGTCTTAATTGGTGAAGACTCATATTCTGAATCATTACTGGATTCAGCATAGTAGTTGTCTTCACTTTCAGACCCAGTGGGTTCCTTAATGAGGAGTGCCAGAAGTTTTTGTTTGAGTTCTGGATCTTCTGAAAACAACTCATTAATCTTTTGTTCTGTTTTGCATTGAGGAGCCTTGTGGCCTACTTTGCCACATTTGTAACAAACAATGGGCTTTTGGTCCTTAGCAGACCTTTTCTTTTTTGAAACTGGTTTGGTTTCTTTTTTGACAAAAGGTTTGGATTGAGCAAAGGGCTGTCTTGGTTTGGGCTTTTGTTTCTTCTGGGCCTTTTTACGGGCCGTAGAAGGAGCCATAATCTTTGTAATTCCAAAGGCTTCACAGAACGTACCTATCTCCTTTCTAGATTGGGCTCGCTCATTCCCATATTTGGATTGAAGCTTAATCTCTTTACAAAGACTTAAAGCTTCAGTTTTGACGATACCAAATAATTGACCAAATGTTAATAATCCAAACGGGATATCATTTGTGCCAAAATTCTGTCTAAGTTTATTGAGGATTCTTTCACCAAATAAATTTGGTAATCCTGCAATAAATCTTTCTTTCCAGAAATCTTGGGTATTGTCTTCCCGTTTAAGAACATTTGTAAGAAAGACATCCTTATACCATCTATAATCTGTCAAGGAAGGATATCTTAGATTAATGAGAATTGTTTTAGCAACGGCTTGCTCTTCTTTTGGGTTACCAAGGAAATGAAGAGTAATTGTATGCAAAAGAGTTTGCACACAATCATCTTGTTCTTCTTCAAGCCCTGTGGTAGGATTCCTTACGATCTTTTTGTGCGTTAGGATGGATTGTCTTTGTTCTGTGGTAAAGGTATTATCCCACCAAGACTTAAGTTGTCCTGTAAAACCTATTACTAGGGCAACTGCTATGTTAGTATCACTATGACCCTGTGTTTTGTAAGCATTATGTGCCATCCACATTTCTTAGACTGTGGAAAGGATTTCATGTTCCGCCTTTCCATCGATATTCCATTGATGAATGGACCTGCCATCAAAACTAGATGAGGCAAAGGATCCACGCTCTTCATATTGAATATCAGGTGGAGTTGGCCTAGGATAGAAATTCTTTCCTGGACCTCTAGACCAATTGTGAAGTTTGTTAACTGTGGTTGGTTCATCAAGGATATTGTCAATGGTTTGCAGAGTATCATGACCTTCTTGTTTCTGCACGTCATGACTCTCTTCTGAGTCATCACTAGACTCATCACTAGTGGACGACTCATCATGGATCTTTTGACAAGTTTTGTCTATGCAAGAAGTTGAGGGTTTGGAAGAGGCTAACTCAAAAGTCTTGAGTTGGTCAGAAATGAGTTTGAGATAATGATTATTTGAGGATTCTGTTTGTTTATGAAAGGCTTCTAGTCTGGGTTTTGGAATCGTATCTGTTTTGAAGAAAGGTGGAGAACCTTCATCTTTAGGTTCTTGTTTGGTATGGCTCATTTGGTTACGCTTGTTTTCAGCAATTTGGGCTGATACTTGGTTAAGCTGTTCAGCAATTGTTTGAAGGATAGTGTTGGTATAATTGGCTTGTTGATGAACCTTTTTTAGGTCATCTAGTTTGACTACCTCACTCCCCTCCCGGCCTTTGCAAAAAGGTGTCGCCAGAATGGTGTCACCTTTGTGCAGAAGCTTAAGATCATCTGCAGGGGGATGGACCGAGGAGACACTAGAACCATTTTAAAAATGCCAAACTTTCATAAGGGAAGTTTGAACATTGATACTGGGTATTTGGTAAACATTTTGAAGACCATGTTTGGAAGCGAATGTAGGGAACCAAAGAAAGAAAGGAATATTTGTACGAAGACGTTCCATGTTCGAAATCCACTCTTTTTTAATGGATTCCATGAGGGAACGATCCATTTGTTCGAACCAAGTTCGCAAAGAGGTATTTGGAACTGAGTAATAATCAGCTTTGATCATATCCCAGTCAATTTGGAAATTTTTGGAAAAAATACCATTAATTGAAGCTCCAATTCCAGATGTGGTCGGAGATGGAGGATCAATAATAGGCTCTGGTATAGGATTATGAAACCTATAACGAGTCGAATTGTCGAAATGTTCAGAAGACGAAGCAACATCCGAAAAAGATCGTCTATAATTGGATGGATAAGAATGGTCAGGAGTTTCTTTGATAGAGAAAGAACGAAATTTAAGAAGAACTCTACCATCAGATTCTTCTACAATTTCGTCAATATCTCTTCTTTCAATTTGTAAGGAAGGTTTGGGCTCGTGGAGCTCAAGCTCATCTGGGAGAGTTATTTCATCCCATTTGAGTAATTTTGGAGTGAAGACAGTGGGTTTCTCGTCTTCAATTTGAAGTAAAATTGTTTCTTGGGAATTGGAAGGAAGAGGGTTTAAAAACCTTGTATTTAAATTTGTACTCATAAGTCGAAAATAAATACGATACATAACAACAAAATTTTTGAAGTCCCAAAATTCATTACCTTGTATATGAACATCAAGCTTGAGGGCTTCTGTTGTCATAGGACAGGTTAAATCAACCATAAAATCAGGATAGCAATTGAAAAATATAGGACCTTTGCAAATGTTAGTTTGGATAACTGCAAGTAAGGAAGATTTGTATTTACGCAATCTTTTGTCACGTAAAGCCATGTAAATGGGAGCATTAATCCCTTTTCTTACCAAAGGTTTAATGGCTACTTGAACTAAACCAATATGCATAAATCGATATTTTGCTTGTAAATGTAAATTAATAGCATTTTGTTTAAGCATGTCAATAGTTTGTAAACCATATTGTAGACTAATGACTTCTTCATGCGTTTTGCAAGAATATGCTTTAATGAAATCAAATGTGCCAATTTTGTAAATGGTGTCTAACTCTATTCTAGGGAGAGACCAATTAGGATAATTGTCTGGGCTAGGAGCCCTAAATAAAGGTAAGGTTCTTTGTTCATTAGAGTTAACGATGTTACCCTGGTTACTATCAGATTTGAAAGACAACATACGTCTTAATCTAGATGCCATGATTATGTATGCATTCAAATCTCTATGCGGAGACAGGTGTATAACGGGACCACCACCGGGACCACCTTCACACGGCTGACCAACGGATTTTCCTTGGCTGACCAACACTAGGGACACCACTGTATGCAAGACACAGCTCTATGAACACAGAGATGCAAACACACACCTAAGCACAAGCTTTCTAAATCTCTCTCAGCTTTCTTTACCAAAATCTTCTAGTTTTAAGTTATCATTTGTATTTCTACATTTCGGAGTTTCCAACATTTCCAAGTTCAACATTTTCTGTATGTTCTTTGTATTACATTTCGATCAGTTTTTACCTGTTACTCTGTGCATTTCAATAAAACTTTACATTTCAGTTTCCTTTGTTTGTCTGTTTAACGATCCTGCCTCCCGTTGGTATCAGAGCCAGAGAGAAGGCAGGATCGTTAATCAAACAAGGGAAACTGAAATGTAAAGTTTTATTGAAATGTACAGAGTAACAGGTAAAACTGATAAAAATGTAATACAAAGAACTTACAGAAATTGTTGAACTTGGAAATATTGGAAACTTCGAAATGTAGAAGTACAAATGATAACTTAAAACTATAAAGTGTTGTTTGAAGAAAGCTGAGAGAGGTTTAGAAAGCTTGAAGATGCTTTTTCTTCTTCTTTCCTCAGTCTCTTTTTTAACTCTGCCTTCTTCACTTGACGAGCACTCCTTAAATAGAGATGGAAGAGAGCTCTTCATAATTGTAGTTTTGTTTGGACATCAAAAGTAGATGCTCTTTGTCGGCCATCATGTACTGAAAAGGTGAGTGTTCTTTTTGTAAAGCAGATTCCTTTTGTCTTGGACACGTAATGAAAGATGAGTCATCATCCTTATCATTACACTGTTTGCTTTTTTGTGAGTGGGGTCACTGTAGATGAACAGTGTATTTTGTCGAAAGCTGCAAAAGAAAAGATTCGTTAGTGCGAATGGCCTTTACTTTTGCCAAGGGCCAAATGACCCTTGCAGGCTCTTTTGTATTACTTGGCTTTTGTATTTTGCCAAAGGTCATGTGACCTTTGCCAGCCTTTGTTTTAATCATTCATAATTCATATGGATCTTGTGAATCCTGATACATGTCATTATTTTTGTCGTTGTTCGAAGCTGTCGAACTGACTTCATCAGAGTCATTGGCTTTGTCCAGAACTTTTTATAAAAATATCTGTCTCATCTGAGGGTCATCTTTGAGATATTCAAGGACTTCTTTCTCCTTTTGGGAGAGACCCTTTTTCTTTGTTTTTGTTGATGATGATGGACTTTCTTTCTTGCGAGGGGTAGAAGGTCCAACGTATGTTTTTGCTTCAAATGAATGGAGATTGTGGAGTGTGAACTTCTTAGATTTGGTACGGCAGTAGTGCTCCACATTTTCACTACCACATAATTGTGTTTTGAATTTAGGCCACCATTTAACTTTGTAAATTCGGACCAGGGACAGAGGAAATGAATTTTTCAAATAATTTTGAAGCCTGTATTCCCAGCTGAAAATCCAGGCAATGTTGAATACCCGAAAGAATTGTAGTTCTTTTGTATACGCATCCAGAGAGGTCATATTCTTGTCCCAAAAGTCCCATCCGCCTTGGGCTTCTAAAGGTAATACAGATAGTGAACATCCGAACCAAGTCCACCAGTAGTAAAACCAAATAGGAAATTGTAAGGGACAATTGTCATGAAAATTAAAGAACCAAGAATGGGTTTCAGGTAAATATAGAAAGGCTCGGTACCAAGCCATTCTATAATCATTGTAATTGTAGGTTTGTGGGGCAAATGGTACTGAAAAGTGTCGCTCCTCGAACGGATCTTTCCATTGCTGAGCACTGAGAACTTGTCGAATAATGCATTTGGAAAAGAGTATGTGATTTGGGTTGGTTTTGTCATGGGTATGGCTAATATCAGCAGAACGAGTATCTACTAAAATTAGCTCATAAAACAGTTGGGTTTTTTGTGTATGGTCAGTGGCGAAATGAAGACTGCCAAAGATCTTTTTGACCAAAGGTTTTAAAATGTCAGTGGTTAGTATGGTTTTGTGAGTAGTAAGACACAAATGTTCTGTGTACCGAACGGTGTAGGAATTGTCACTGGTTGGTTTAGTAGTTGGTCGAGAGACCACGGTTTTGTATGGTAAGGGTGGATAATTGGCTAGGGTTTGGAATTGGTTTTGAAGTGGTAATTTTGTAGAGGCAGCAATCTGATAATCTTCTGCCCTTCGAATGCTTTTGCCTTTGTCTTTGCCTTTCGGTTTGTTTCCACTCATTTTGAATCCTGCAATAGCAAATTTGTTGTCACTCTTTCCTTGCAAAAACTTTCTTGTAAGAAAATCAGGTAAAGAATTAGCATCTCCTTTGATAAATTCAATATCAAAATCAAATGCTGAAAGGATTGCTTGCCATCGGGAAAAAATTTGTTTTGAAACCAGATTTTTGACATCCTTTTGTAAAATCTCTTTTGCAGATTTGCAATCGATACAAATCAGGAATTTTTTGAAATATAAATCATTTTGGAATTTTGTAACACGGAGAACAATGGATAAGATTTCCTTTTTAATTGTAGAGTAATTCTTTTGAGCACCACTCCATAAACCTGAATGGTATCTAACTAATTGTTCTTGGGTATGAGATGGTAGCTTTTGTTTAAAAATGCCACCATAACCTAGGTCATAAGCATAAGTTTCTACGATCATGTATGCAGAGGGATTGGGAAGATGCAAACATGGTTGTTTCCTTTCCCAGAAAGCATCAGCACATACCTTTGCTGTGAAAACTTTTTCTAAATCAGAAATTTGTAATTGTAAAGAGGGGTTGAGTAATTGTTCGTTTACTTTTTTGTAGGAAATTTCTTCCTGAAGGTAAGAAATTTGATTCTGCTTTGACTGCAGACAATTGATTTGTTTAAAAATTGAAGAGGTTTGTAGTTCCATAACCGTCTTTTGGTGAGTGGAGGTTAGGAAATGAAATGTAATAGGATTTCCTAAAACCTTTGTACGAATACCACTCTCCGAAACAGTAAAGGGGTAAATTTGTGTTAGAAAAGGAGTACCTAAAATCAAATTATTTGTAATATTGCAAATAACAAGAAATATATTTTTGAAACAGTAATTGTGATTTCGAATATAACCTTTTTCTAATTTATAACGAAATGTAAGGGATCGCCACTAGCACTGACAAGCTATTCATGTGAACGCTCACAGTACTTAGTAGGAACAACTCCTTCCCTAAGACAATTTTGATCTGCTCCACTGTCAATTAGAGCTATGACATTCGTAGAGAAGTCATCAACAACTAAGTTGACTATAGAGTACCATTTTTGAAAGGTAATACGGGATATTGTTTGTAAAAATTGAGTTTGAGGAATATCAACTTCTGATATTTCTGAGGAATGTAAATCAGGTAGAAGAGGAGGATTTGCTTTTAGAGATTCCAGCATTGATATTTTTGTATCAATCTCTAAATCTTTTGTTTTGAGAGGGACGACATCTGATTTGAGGATACGAACTTGACTTTTGAGTTCGTTAAGCTCAGTTTGTAATTGTTTTGTAGTGACGGGTTGGAAAGGATTTGGAATAGGATAATTCTCAAAGATTTGATTGAAGGATGAGGAATGTCCAAAATCGAATTGTGGTTTATCTTCTTCTTCAAGGATTAAATCTTTGAGGCGCTGAAGATAATCTTTTTTGACATCAAGGTCAGGGATTTGTCCTATTAACTCAATAAGGAATTCCTTTTTGGATTTGGAGGAAATGACATTAAGAGACTTAATTGGTGAAGACTCATATTCTGAATCATTACTGGATTCAGCATAGTAGTTGTCTTCACTTTCAGACCCAGTGGGTTCCTTAATGAGGAGTGCCAGAAGTTTTTGTTTGAGTTCTGGATCTTCTGAGAACAACTCATTTATCTTTTGTTCTGTTTTGCATTGAGGAGCCTTGTGGCCTACTTTGCCACATTTGTAACAAACAATGGGCTTTTGGTCCTTAACAGACCTTTTCTTCTTTGAAACTGGTTTGGTTTCTTTTTTGACAAAAGGTTTGGATTAAGCAAAAGGCTGTCTTGGTTTGGGCTTTTGTTTCTTCTGGGCCTTTTTACGGGCCGTAGAAGGAGCCATAATCTTTGTAATTCCAAAAGCTTCACAGAACGTACCCATCTCCTTTCTAGAATGGGTTCGCTCATTCCCATATTTGGATTGAAGCTTAATCTCATTACAAAGACTTAAAGCTTCTGTTTTGACAATACCAAATAATTGACCAAATGTTAATAATCCAAACGGGATATCATTTGTGCCAAAATTCTGTCTAAGTTTATTGAGGATTCTTTCACCAAATAAATTTGGTAATCCTGCAATAAATCTTTCTTTCCAGAAATCTTGGGTATTGTCTTCCCGTTTAACAACATTTGTAAGAAAGACATCCTTACACCATCTATAATCTGTCAAGGAAGGACATCTTAAATTGATGAGAATTGTTTTAGCAACGGCTTGCTCTTCTTTTGGGTTGCCAAGGAAATGAAGAGTAATTGTATGCAAAAGAGTTTGCACACAATCATCTTGTTCTTCTTCAAGTCCTGTGGTAGGATTCCTTACGATCTTTTTGTGCGTTAGGATGGCTTGTCTTTATTCTGTGGTAAAGGTATTATCCCACCAAGACTTAAGTTGTCCTGTAAAACCTATTACGAGGGCAACTGCTATGTTGGTATCACTATGACCCTGTGTTTTGTAAGCATTATGTGCCATCCACATTTCTTGGACTGTGGAAAGGATTTCATGTTTCGCCTTTCCATCGATATTCCATTGATGAATGGACCTGCCATCAAAACTAGATGAGGCAAAGGATCCACGCTCTTCATATTGAATATCAGGTGGAGTTGGCCTAGGATAGAAATTCTTTCCTGGACCTCTAGACCAATTGTGAAGTTTGTTAACTGTGGTTGGTTCATCAAGGATATTGTCAATGGTTTGCAGAGTATCATGACCTTCTTGTTTCTGCACGTCATGACTCTCTTCTGAGTCATCACTCGACTCATCACTAGTGGACGACTCATCATGGATCTTTTGACAAGTTTTGTCTATGCAAGAAGTTGAGGGTTTGGAAGAGGCTAACTCAAGAGTCTTGAGTTGGTCAGAAATGAGTTTGAGGTAATGATTATTTGAGGATTCTGTTTGTTTATGAAAGGCTTCTAATCTGGGTTTAGGAATAGTATCTGTTTTGAAGAAAGGTGGAGAACCTTCATCTTTAGGTTCTTGTTTGGTATGGCTCATTTGGTTACGCTTGTTTTCAGCAATTTGGGCTGATACTTGGTGAAGCTGTTCAGCAATTGTTTGAAGGATAGTGTTGGTATAATTGGCTTGTTGATGAACCTTTTTGAGATCATCCAGTTTGACTACCTCACTCCCCTCCCGGCCTTTGCGAAAAGGTGTTGCCAGAATGGTGTCACCTTTGTGCAGAAGCTTAAGATCATCTGCAGGGGGATGGACAGAGGAGACACTAGAACCATTTTGAAAATGCCAAACTTTCAGAAGGGAAGTTTGAACATTAATACTGGGTATTGTGTAAACATTCTGAAGACCATGTTTGGAAGCAAATGTAGGGAACCAAAGAAAGAAAGGAATATTTGTACGAAGACGTTCCATGTCCGAAATCCATTCCTTTTTAATGGATTCCATGAGGGAACGATCCATTTGTTCGAACCAAGTTCACAAAGATGTATTTGGAACTGAGTAATAATCAGCTTTGATCATATCCCAGTCAATTTGGAAATTTTTGAAAGAAATACCATTAATTGAAGCTCCAATTCCAGATGTAGTCGGAGATGGAGGGTCAATAATGGGCTCAGGTATAGGATTACGAAACCTATAACGAGTCGAATTGTCGAAATGTTCAGAAGAGGAAGTAACATCTGAAAATGATCGTCTATAATTGGATGGATAAGAATGGTCAGGAGTTTCTTTGATAGAGAAAGAACGAAATTTAAGAAGAATTCGGCCATCAGATTCTTCTACAATTTCGTCAATATCTCTTCTTTCAATTTGTAAGGAAGGTTGGGGCTCGTGGAGCTCAAGCTCATCTGGAAGAGTTATTTCATCCCATTTGAGTAATTTTGGAGTGAAGACAGTGGGTTTCTCGTCTTCAATTTGAAGTAAAATTGTTTCTTGAGAATTGGAAGGAAGAGGGTTTAAAAACCTTGTATTTAAATTTGTACTCATAAGTCGAAAATAAATGTAATAACTCTTCCTTCCAATTCTCAAGAAACAATTTTACTTCAAATTGAAGACGAGAAACCCACTGTCTTCACTCCAAAATTACTCAAATGGGATGAAATAACTCTCCCAGATGAGCTTGAGCTCCACGAGCCCCAACCTTCTTTACAAATTGAAAGAAGAGATATTGACGAAATTGTAGAAGAATCTGATGGCCGAATTCTTCTTAAATTTCGTTCTTTCTCTATCAAAGAAACTCCTGACCATTCTTATCTATCCAATTATAGACGATCTTTTTCGGATGTTGCTTCGTCTTCTGAACATTTCGACAATTCGACTCGTTATAGGTTTTATAATCCTATACCAGAGCCTATTATTGATCCTCCATCTCCGACCACATCTGGAATTGGAGCTTCAATTAATGGTATTTTTTCCAAAAATTTCCAAATTGACTGGGATATGATCAAAGCTGATTATTACTCAGTTCCAAATACCTCTTTGCGAACTTGGTTCGAACAAATGGATCGTTCCCTCATGGAATCCATTAAAAAAGAGTGGATTTCGGACATGGAACGTCTTCGTACAAATATTACTTTCTTTCTTTGGTTCCCTGCATTCGCTTCCAAACATGGTCTTCAAAATGTTTACCAAATACCCAGTATTAATGTTCAAACTTCCCTTATGAAAGTTTGGCATTTTCAAAATGGTTCTAGTGTCTCCTCTTTCCATCCCCCTGTAGATGATCTTAAGCTTCTGCACAAAGGTGATACCATTCTGGCGACACCTTTTCGCAAAGGCCGGGAGGGGAGTGAGGTAGTCAAACTAGATGACCTCAAAAAGGTTCATCAACAAGCAATTATACCAACACTATCCTTCAAACAATTGCTGAACAGCTTAACCAAGTATCAGCCTAAATTGCTGAAGACAAGCGTAACCAAATGATCCATACCAAGCAAGAACCTAAAGATGAAGGTTCTCCACCTTTCTTCAAAACAGATACGATTCCAAAACCCAGACTAGAAGCCTTTTATAAACAAATAGAATCCTCAAATAATCATTATCTCAAACTCATTTCTGACCAACTCAAGACTCTTGAGTTAGCCTCTTCCAAACCCTCAACTTCTTGCATAGACAAAACTTCTCAAAAGATCCATGATGAGTCGTCCACTAGTGATGAGTCTAGTGATGACTCAGAAGAGAGTCATGACGTGCAGAAACAAGAAGGTCATGATACTCTGCAAACCATTGACAATATCCTTGATGAACCAACCACAGTTAACAAACTTCACAATTGGTCTAGAGGTCCAGGAAAGAATTTCTATCCTAGGCCAACTCCACCTGATGTTCAATATGAAGAGCGTGGATCCTTTGCCTCATCTAGTTTTGATGGCAGGTCCATTCATCAATGGAATATCGATGGAAAGGCGGAACATGAAATCCTTTTCACAGTCCAAGAAATGTGGATGGCACATAATGCTTACAAAACACAGGGTCATAGTGATACTAACATAGCAGTTGCCCTAGTAATAGGTTTTACAGGACAACTTAAGTCTCGGTGGGATAATACCTTTACCACAGAACAAAGACAATCCATCCTAACGTACAAAAAGATCGTAAGGAATCCTACCACAGGACTTGAAGAAGAACAAGATGATTGTGTGCAAACTCTTTTGCATACAATTACTCTTCATTTCCTTGGTAACCCAAAAGAAGAGCAAGCCGTTGCTAAAACAATCCTCATTAATTTAAGATGTCCTTCCTTGACAGATTATAGATGGTATAAGGATGTCTTTCTTACAAATGTTCTTAAACGGGAAGACAATACCCAGGATTTCTGGAAAGAAAGATTTATTGCAGGATTACCAAATTTATTTGGTGAAAGAATCCTCAATAAACTTAGACAGAATTTTGGCACAAATGATGTCCCGTTTGGATTATTAACATTTGGTCAATTAAATGGTATCGTCAAAACTGAAGCTTTAAGTCTTTGTAATGAGATTAAGCTTCAATCCAAATATGGGAACGAGCGAACCCAATCTAGAAAGGAGATGGGTACGTTCTGTGAAGCTTTTGGAATTACAAAGATTATGGCTCCTTCTACGGCCCGTAAAAAGGCCCAAAAGAAACAAAAGCCCAAACCAAGACAGCCCTTTGCTCAATCCAAACCTTTTGTCAAAAAAGAAACCAAACCAGTTTCAAAGAAGAAAAGGTCTGTTGAGGACCAAAAGCCCATTGTTTGTTACAAATGTGGCAAAGTAGGCCACAAGGCTCCTCAATGCAAAACAGAACAAAAGATAAATGAGTTGTTTTCAGAAGATCCAGAACTCAAACAAAAACTTCTGGCACTCCTCATTAAGGAACCCACTGGGTCTGAAAGTGAAGACAACTACTATGCTGAATCCAGTAATGATTCAGAATATGAGTCTTCACCTATTAAGACCTTAAATGTCATTACCTCCAAATCCAAAAAGGAATTCCTTATTGAATTAATAGGACAAATCCCTGACCTAGATGTCAAAAAAGATTATCTTCAGCGCCTCAAAGATTTAATCCTTGAAGAAGAAGATAAACCACAATTCGATTTTGGACCTTCCTCATCCTTCAATCAAATCTTTGAGAATTATCCTATTCCAAATCCTTTCCAACCCGTCACTACAAAACAATTACAAACTGAGCTTAACGAACTTAAAAGTCAAGTTCGTACTCTCAAATCTGATATCGTCCTTCTCAAAACAAAAGATTTAGAGATTGATGCAAAAATATCAATGCTGGAATCTCTAAAAGCAAATCCTCCTCTTCTACCTGATTTACATTCCTCAGAAATATCAGAAGTTGATATTCCTCAAACTCAATTTTTACAAACAATATCCCGTATTACCTTTCAAAATGGTACTCTATAGTCAACTTAGTTGTTGATGACTTCTCTATGAATGTCATCGCTCTAATTGACAGTGGAGCAGATCAAAATTGTCTTAGAGAAGGAGTTGTTCCTACTAAGTACTGTGAGCGTTCAGATGAACAGCTTGTCAGTGCTAGTGGCGATACTTTACATATTCATTACAAATTAGAAAAAGGATATATTCGTAATCACAATTACTGTTTCAAAAATGTATTTCTTGTTATTAGCAATATTATATATGATTTAATTTTAGGTACTCCTTTTCTAACACAAATTTGCCCCTTTACTGTGTCAGAAAGTGGTATTCGTACAAAGGTTTTGGGAAATCTTATTACATTTCATTTCCTAACCTCCACTCACCAAAAGATGGTTATGGAACTACAATCCTCTTCAATTTTTAAACAAATCAATTGTCTTCAGTCAAAGCAGAATCAAATTTCCTACCTCCAGGAAGAAATTTCCTAAAAAAGAATAGAAGAACAATTACTCAACCCCTCTTTACAATTAAAAATTTCTGATTTAGAAAAGGTTTTCAAAGAAAAGGTATGTGCTGATCTTCCCAATGCTTTCTGGGAAAGGAAGCAACCATGTTTGCATATTCCCAATCCCTCTGCATACATGATTGTAGAAACTGATGCATCTGACATAGGTTATGGTGGCATTTTGAAACAAAAATTACCATCACATACCCAAGAACAATTAGTTAGATATCATTCAGGGTTATGGATTGGTGCACAAAAGAATTACTCTACAATTAAAAAAGAAATTTTATCCATTGTTCTCTGTGTTACAAAATTTCAAGATGATTTATATTTCAAAAAATTCCTGATTCGTATCGATCGCAAATCTGCAAAAGAAATTTTGCAAAAAGATGTCAAAAATCTGGTTTCCAAACAAATTTTTGCCCGATGGCAAGCAATCCTTTCAGCATTTGATTTTGATATTGAATTTATCAAAGGATATGCTAATTCTTTACCTGATTTTCTTACAAGAAAGTTTTTGCAAGGAAAGAGTGACAACAAATTTGCTATTGCAGGATTCAAAATGAGTGGAAACAAACCGAAAGGCAAAGACAAAGGCAAAAGCATTCGAAGGGCAGAAGATTATCAGATTGCTGCCTCTACAAAATTACCACTTCAAAACTAATTCCAAACCCTAGCCAATTATCCACCCTTACCATACAAAACCGTGGTCTCTCGACCAACTACCAAACTAACCAGTGACAATTCCTACACCGTTCGGTACACAGAACATTTGTGTCTTACTACTCACAAAACCATACCAACCACTGACATTTTAAAACCTTTGGTCAAAAAGATCTTCGGCAGTCTTCATTTCGCCACTGACCATACATAAAAAACCCAACAGTTTTATGAGCTAATCTTAGTAGATACTCATTCTGCTGATATTAGCCATACCCATGACAAAACCAACCCAAATCACATACTCTTTTCCAAATGTATTATTCGGCAAGTTCTCAGTGCTCAGCAATGGAAAGATCCGTTCGAAGAACGACACTTTTCAGTACCATTTGCCACACAGACATACAATTACAATGATTATAGAACGGCTTGGTACCGAGCCTTTCTATATTTACCTGAAACCCATTCTTGGTTCTTTAATTTTCATGACAATTGTCCCTTACAATTTCCTATTTGGTTTTACTACTGGTGGACTCGGTTCGGATGTTCACTATCTGTATTACCTTTAGAAGCCCAAGGCGGATGGGACTTTTGGGACAAGAATATGACCTCTCTGGATGCGTATACAAAAGAACTACAATTCTTTCGGGTATTCAACATTGCCTGGATTTTCAGCTGGGAATACAGGCTTCAAAATTATTTGAAAAATTCATTTCCTCTGTCCCTGGTCCGAATTTACAAAGTTAAATGGTGGCCTAAATTCAAAACACAATTATGTGGTAGTGAAAATGTGAAGCACTACTGCCGTACCAAATCTAAGAAGTTCACACTCCACAATCTCCATTCATTTGAAGCAAAAACATACGTTGGACCTTCTACCCCTCGCAAGAAAGAAAGTCCATCATCATCAACAAAAACAAAGAAAAAGGGTCTCTCCCAAAAGGAGAAAGAAGTCCTTGAATATCTCAAAGATGACCCTCAGATGAGACAGATATTTTTACAAAAAGTTCTGGACAAAGCCAATGACTCTGATGAAGTCAGTTCGACAGCTTCGAACAACGACAAAAATAATGACATGTATCAGGATTCGCAAGATCCATATGAATTATGAAAGATTAAAACAAAGGCTGGCAAAGGTCACATGACCTTTGGCAAAATGCAAAAGCCAAATAATACAAAAGAGCCTGCAAGGGTCATTTGGCCCTTGGCAAAAGTAAAGGCCATTCGTACTAACGAATCTTTTCTTTTACAGCTTTCGACAAAATACATTGTTCATCTATAGTGACCCCACTCACAAAAAAGCAAACAGTGTAATGATAAGGATGATGACTCATCTTTCATTACGTGTCCAAGACAAAAGGAATCTGCTTTACAAAAAGAAGACTCACCTTTTCAGTACATGATGGCCGACAAAGAGCATCTACTTTTGATGTCCAAACAAAACTACAATTATGAAGAGCTCTCTTCCATCTCTATTTAAGGAGTGCTCGTCAAATGAAGAACGCAGAGTTAAAAAAGGGACTGAGAAAAAAGAAGAAAAAAGCATCTTCAAGCTTTCTAAACCTCTCTCAGCTTTCTTCAAACAACACTTTCTAGTTTTAAGTTATCATTTGTACTTCTACATTTCGAAGTTTCCAACATTTCTAAGTTCAACAATTTCTGTAAGTTCTTTGTAGTACATTTTTATCAGTTTTACCTGTTACTCTGTACATTTCAATAAAACTTTACATTTTAGTTTCCCTTGTTTGTTTAACGATCCTGCCTCTCGTTGGTACCGAGCCTTTCTATATTTACCTGAAACCCATTCTTGGTTCTTTAATTTTCATGACAATTCCTACACCGTTGGTATCAGAGCCAGAGAGATTGCATATACTTTCATTTAGAAGTTGTGCTTAGGTGTGTGTTTGCATCTCTGTGTTCATAGAGTTGTGTCTTGCATACAGTGGTGTCCCTAGCGTTGGTCAGCCAAGGAAAATCCGTTGGTCAGCCGTGTGAAGCTGGTCCCGGTGGTGGTCCCGTTATACACCTGTCTGCGCATAGAGATTTGAATGCATACATAATCATGGCATCTAGATTAAGGCGTATGTTGTCTTTCAAATTTGATAGTAACCAGGGTAACATCGTTAACTCTAATGAGCAAAGAACCTTACCTTTATTTAGGGCTCCTAGCCCAGACAATTATGCTAATTGGTCTCTCCCTAGAATAGAGTTAGACACCATTTACAAAATTGGCACATTTGATTTCGTTAAAACATATTCTTGCAAAACGCATGAAGAAGTCATTAGTCTACAAAATGGTTTACAAACTATTGACATGCTTAAACAAAATGCCATCAATTTACATTTACAAGCAAAATATCGATTTATGCATATTGGTTTAGTACAAGTAGCCATTAAACCTTTGGTAAGAAAAGGGATTAATGCTCCCATTTACATGGCTTTACGTGACAAAAGATTGCGTAAATACAAATCTTCCTTACTTGCAGTTATTCAAACTAACATTTGCAAAGGTCCTATATTTTTCAATTGCTATCCTGATTTTATGGTTGATTTAACCTGCCCTATGACAACAGAAGCTCTCAAGCTTGATGTTCATATACAAGGTAATGAATTTTTGGATTTCAAAAATTTCGTTGTTATGTATCGAATTTATTTTCGACTCATGAGTACAAATTTAAATACAAGGTTTTTAAACCCTCTTCCTTCCAATTCTCAAGAAACAATTTTACTTCAAATTGAAGACGAGAAACCCACTGTCTTCACTCCAAAATTACTCAAATGGGATGAAATAGCTCTCCCAGATGAGCTTGAGCTCCACGAGCCCCAACCTTCCTTACAAATTGAAAGGAGAGATATTGACGAAATTGTAGAAGAATCTGATGGCCGAATTCTTCTTAAATTTCGTTCCTTCTCTATCAAAGAAACTCCTGACCATTCTTATCCATCCAATTATAGACGATCTTTTTCAGATGTTGCTTCGTCTTCTGAACATTTCGACAATTCGACTCGTTATAGGTTTCATAATCCTATACCAGAGCCTATTATTGATCCTCCATCTCCGACCACATCTGGAATTGGAGCTTCAATTAATGGTATTTTTTCCAAAAATTTCCAAATTGACTGCGATATGATTAAAGCTGATTATTACTCAGTCCCAAATACCTCTTTGCGAACTTGGTTCGAACAAATGGATCGTTCCCTCATGGAATCCATTAAAAAAGAGTGGATTTCAGACATGGAACGTCTTCGTACAAATATTCCTTTCTTTCTTTGGTTCCCTACATTCGCTTCCAAACATGGTCTTCAAAATGTTTACCAAATACCCAGTATTAATGTTCAAACTTCCCTTATGAAAGTTTGGCATTTTCAAAATGGTTCTAGTGTCTCCTCGGTCCATCCCCCTGCAGATGATCTTAAGCTTCTGCACAAAGGTGACACCATTCTGACGACACCTTTTCGCAAAGGCCGGGAGGGGAGTGAGGTAGTCAAACTAGATGACCTCAAAAAGGTTCATCAACAAGCCAATTATACCAACACTATCCTTCAAACAATTGCTGAACAGCTTAACCAAGTATCAGCCCAAATTGCTGAAAACAAGCGTAACCAAATGAGCCATACCAAACAAGAACCTAAAGATGAAGGTTCTCCACCTTTCTTCAAAACAGATACTATTCCAAAACCCAGATTAGAAGCCTTTCATAAACAAACAGAATCCTCCAATAATCATTACCTCAAACTCATTTCTGACCAACTCAAGACTCTTGAATTAGCTTCTTCCAAACCCTCAACATCTTGCATAGACAAAACTTGTCAAAAGATCCAAGATGAGTCTTCCACTAGTGATGAGTCTAGTGATAACTCAGAAGAGAGTCATGACGTTCAGAAACAAGAAGGTCATGATACTCTACAAACTATTGACAATATCCTTGATGAACCAACCACAGTTAACAAACTTCACAATTGGTCTAGAGATCCAGAAAAGAATTTCTGTCCTAAGCCAACTCCACCTGATATTCAATATGAAGAACATGGATCCTTTGCCTCATCTAGTTTTGATGGCAGATCCATTCATCAATGGAATATCGATGGAAAGGCGGAACATGAAATCCTTTCCACCGTCCAAGAAATGTGGATGGCACATAATGCTTACAAAACACAGGGTCATAGTGATACCAACATAGCAGTTGCCCTCGTAATAGGTTTTACAGGACAACTTAAGTCTTGGTGGGATAATACCTTTACCACAGAACAAAGACAAGCCATCCTAACGCACAAAAAGATTGTCAGGAATCCTACCACAGGACTTGAAGAAGAACATGATGATTGTGTGCAAACTCTTTTCCATACAATTACTCTTCATTTCCTTGGTAACCCAAAAGAAGAGCAAGCCGTTGCTAAAACAATTCTCATCAATTTAAGATGTCCTTCCCTGACAGATTATAGATGGTATAGGGATGTCTTTCTTACAAATGTTCTTAAACGGGAAGACAATACCCAAGATTTCTGGAAAGAAAGATTTATTGCAGGATTACCAAATTCATTTGGTGAAAGAATCCTCAATAAACTTCGACAGAATTTTGGCACAAATGATATCCCGTTTGGATTATTAACATTGGGTCAATTATTTGGTATTGTCAAAACTGAAGCTTTAAGTCTTTGTAATGAGATTAAGCTTCAATCCAAATATGGGAATGAGCGAACCCAATCTAGAAAGGAGATGGGTATGTTCTGTGAAGCTTTTGGAATTACAAAGATTATGGCTCCTTCTACGGCCCGTAAAAAGGCCCAGAAGAAACAAAAGCCCAAATCAAGACAGCCCTTTGCTCAATCCAAACCTTTTGTCAAAAAAGAAACCAAACCAGTTTCAAAAAAGAAAAGGTCTGTTAAGGACCAAAAGCCTATTGTTTGTTACAAATGTGGCAAAGTAGGCCACAAGGCTCCTCAATGCAAAACAGAAGAAAAGATAAATGAGTTGTTCTCAGAAGATCCAGAACTCAAACAAAAACTTCTGGCACTTCTCATTAAAGAACCTACTGGGTCTGAAAGTGAAGACAACCACTATGCTGAATCCAGTGACGATTCAGAATATGAGTCTTCACCAATTAAGACTCTTAATGTCATTTCCTCCAAATCCAAAAAGGAATTCCTTATTGAGTTAATAGGACAAATCCCTGACTTAGATGTCAAAAAGGATTATCTTCAGTGCCTCAAAGATTTAATCCTTGAGGAAGAAGATAAACCAAAATTCGATTAACGGGAGCAGGATCGTTAATCAAACAAACAAAGGAAACTGAAATGTAAAGTTTTATTGAAATGTACAGAGTAACAGGTAAAACTGATAAAAATGTAATACAAAGAACTTACAGAAATTGTTGAACTTGGAAATGTTGGAAACTTCGAAATGTAGAAGTACAAATGATAACTTAAAACTAGAAGATTTTGGTAAAGAAAGCTGAGAGAGATTTAGAAAGCTTGAAGATGCTTTTTTCTTCTTTTTTCTCAGTCCCTTTTCCAACTCTGCGTTCTTCATTTGACGAGCACTCCTTAAATAGAGATGGAAGAGAGCTCTTCATAATTGTAGTTTTGTTTGGACATCAAAAGTAGATGCTCTTTGTCGGCCATCATGTACTGAAAAGGTGAGTCTTCTTTTTGTAAAGCAGATTCCTTTTGTCGTGGACACGTAATGAAAGGTGAGTCATCATCCTTATCATTACACTGTTTGCTTTTTGTCAGTGGGGTCACTGTAGATGAACAGTGTATTTTGTCGAAAGCTGCAAAAGAAAAGATTCGTTAGTACGAATGGCCTTTACTTTTGCCAAGGGCCAAATGACCCGTGCAGGCTCTTTTGTATTATTTGGCTTTTGCATTTTGCCAAAGGTCATGTGACCTTTGCCAGCCTTTGTTTTAATCATTCATAATTCATATGGATCTTGTGAATCTTGATACATGTCATTATTTTTGTCGTTGTTCGAAGCTGTCGAACTGACTTCATCAGAGTCATTGGCCTTGTCCAGAATTTTTTGTAAAAATATTTGTCTCATCTGAGGGTCATCTTTGAGATATTCAAGAACTTCTTTCTCCTTTCGGGAGAGACCCTTGTTCTTTGTTTTTGTTGATGATGATGGACTTTCTTTCTTTCGAGGAGTAAAAGGTCCAACGTATGTTTTTGCTTCAAAAGTATGGAGATTGTGGAGTGTGAACTTCTTAGATTTGTTACGACAGTAGTGCTCCACATTTTCACTACCACATAACTGTGTTTTGAATTCAGGCCACCATTTAACTTTGTAAATCCGGACCAGGGACAGAGGAAATGAATTTTTCAAATAATTTTGAAGCCTGTATTCCCAGCTGAAAATTCAGGTAATGTTGAAGACCTGAAAGAATTGTAGTTCTTTTGTATACGCATCCAGAGAGGACATATTCTTGTCCCAAAAGTCCCATCCGCCTTGGGCTTCCAAAGGTAATACAGATAGTGAACATCCGAACCAAGTCCACCAGTAGTAAAACCAAATAGGAAATTGTAAGGGACAATTGTCATGAAAATTAAAGAACCAAGAATGGGTTTCAGGTAAATATAGAAATGCTCGGTACCAAGCCATTCTATAATCATTGTAATTGTAGGTTTGTGGGGCAAATGGTACTGAAAAGTGTTGCTCCTCGAACGGATCTTTCCATTGCTGAGCACTGAGAACTTGTCGAATAATGCATTTGGAAAAGAGTATGTGATTTGGGTTGGTTTTGTCATGGGTATGACTAATATCAGCAGAACGAGTATCTACTAAAATTAGCTCATAAAACTGTTGGGTTTTTTGTGTATGGTCAGTGGCGAAATGAAGACTGCCGAAGATCTTTTTGACCAAAGGTTTTAAAATGTCAGTGGTTGGTATGGTTTTGTGAGTAGTTAGGCACAAATGTTCTGTATATCGAACGGTGTAGGAATTGTCACTGGTTGGCTTGGTAGGTGGTCGAGAGACCACGGTTTTGTATGGTAAGGGTGGATAATTGGCTAGGGTTTGGAATAGGTTTTGAAGTGGTAATTTTGTAGGGGCAGTAATCTGATAATCTTCTGCTTTTCGAATGCTTTTGCCTTTGTCTTTGCCTCTTGGTTTGTTTCCACTCATTTTGGATTCTGCAAGAGAGATTTGGGTGTCAATCATTCCTTGCCAGAAGTCTCTTGTAAGGAAATCAGGTAAAGAATTAGCATCTCCTTTGATAAATTCAATATCAAAATCAAATGCGGAAATGATTGCTTGCCATCGGGCAAAAATTTGTTTGGAAACCAGATTTTTGACATCCTTTTGTAAAATTTCTTTTGCAGATTTGCAATCGATACGAATCAGGAATTTTTTAAAATATAAATCATCTTGAAATTTTGTAACACAGAGAACAATGGATAAAATTTCTTTTTTACTTGTAGAGTAATTCTTTTGTGCACCAATCCATAAACCTGAATGATATCTAACTAATTGTTCTTGGGTATGTGATGGTAATTTTTGTTTTAAAATGCCACCATAACCTATGTCAGATGCATCAGTTTCTACAATCATGTATGCAGAGGGATTGGGAATATGCAAACATGGTTGCTTCCTTTCCCAGAAAGCATTGGGAAGATCAGCACATACCTTTTCTTTGAAAACCTTTTCTAAATCAGAAACTGTTAATTGTAAAGAGGGGTTGAGTAATTGTTCTTCAATTTTTTTGTAGGAAATTTCTTCCTGAAGGTAAGAAATTTGTTTCTGTTTTGACTGAAGACAATTGATTTTTTTAAAAATTGAAGAAAATTGTAATTCCATAACCGTCTTTTGGTGAGTGGAGGTTAGGAAAGGAAAAGTAATGGGGTTACCCAAAACCTTTGTATGAATACCACTTTCTGAAACAGTAAAGGGGTAAATTTGTGTTAGAAAAGGAGTACCTAAAATTAACTCATTTGTAATATTACTAATAACAAGAAATACATTTTTGAAACAATAATTGTTATTCTGAATATATCCTTTTTCTAATTTGTAACGAATATGTAAGGGATCGCTACTAGCACTGACAAGCTATTCATTTGAACGCTCACAGTACTTAGTAGGAACAATTCCTTCCCTAAGACAATTTTGATCTGCTCCACTGTCAATTAGAGCTATGACATTCGTAGAGAAGTCATCAACAACTAAGTTGACTATAGAGTACCATTTTTGAAAGGTAATACGGGATATTGTTTGTAAAAATTGAGTCTGAGGAATATCAACTTCTAATATTTGTGAGGAATGTAAGTCAGGTAGTGGAAAAGGAGGATTTGCTTTTAGAGATTCCAGCATTGATATTTTTGCATCAATCTCTAAATCTTTTGTTTTGAGAAGGACGACATCTGATTTGAGAATACGAACTTGACTTTTGAGTTCGTTAAGCTCAGTTTGTAATTGTTTTGTAGTGACGGGTTGGAAAGGATTTGGAATAGGATAATTCTCAAAGATTTGATTGAAGGATGAAGAAGGTCCAAAATCGAATTTTGGTTTATCTTCTTCTTCAAGGATTAAATCTTTGAGGCGTTGAAGATAATCTTTTTTGACATCTAGGTCAGGGATTTGTCCTATTAACTCAATAAGGAATTCCTTTTTGGATTTGGAGGTAATGACATTAAGAGTCTTAATTGGTGAAGACTCATATTCTGAATCATTACTGGATTCAGCATAGTAGTTGTCTTCACTTTCAGACCCAGTGGGTTCCTTAATGAGGAGTGCCAGAAGTTTTTGTTTGAGTTCTGGATCTTCTGAAAACAACTCATTTATCTTTTGTTCTGTTTTGCATTGAGGAGCCTTGTGGCCTACTTTGCCACATTTGTAACAGACAATGGGCTTTTGGTCCTTAACAGACCTTTTCTTTTTTGAAACTGGTTTGGTTTCTTTTTTGACAAAAGGTTTGGATTGAGCAAAGGGCTGTCTTGGTTTGGGCTTTTGTTTCTTCTGGGCCTTTTTACGGGCCGTAGAAGGAGCCATAATCTTTGTAATTCCAAAAGCTTCACAGAACGTACCCATCTCCTTTCTAGATTGGGTTCGCTCATTCCCATATTTGGATTGAAGCTTAATCTCATTACAAAGACTTAAAGCTTCAGTTTTGACGATACCAAATAATTGACCAAATGTTAATAATCCAAACGGGATATCATTTGTGCCAAAATTCTGTCGAAGTTTATTGAGGATTCTTTCACCAAATAAATTTGGTAATCCTGCAATAAATCTTTCTTTCCAGAAATCTTGGGTATTGTCTTCCCGTTTAAGAACATTTGTAAGAAAGACATCCTTATACCATCTATAATCTGTCAAGGAAGGACATCTTAAATTGATAAGAATTGTTTTAGCAAACGGCTTGCTCTTCTTTTGGGTTACCAAGGAAATGAAGAGTAATTGTATGCAAAAGAGTTTACACACAATCATCTTGTTCTTCTTCAAGTCCTGTGGTAGGATTCCTTACGATCTTTTTGTGCGTTAGGATGGATTGTCTTTGTTCTGTGGTAAAAGTATTATCCCACCAAGACTTAAGTTGCCCTGTAAAACCTATTATTAGGGCAACTGCTATGTTAGTATCACTATAACCCTGTGTTTTGTAAGCATTATGTGCCATCCACATTTCTTGGACTGTGGAAAGGATTTCATGTTCCGCCTTTCCATCGATATTCCATTGATGAATGGATCTCCCATCAAAACTAGATGAGGCAAAGGATCCACGTTCCTCATATTGAATATCAGGTGGAGTTGGCCTAGGATAGAAATTCTTTCCTGGACCTCTAGACCAATTGTGAAGTTTGTTAACTGTGGTTGGTTCATCAAGGATATTGTCAATGGTTTACAGAGTATCATGACCTTCTTGTTTCTGCACGTCATGACTCTCTTCTGGGTCATCACTAGACTCATCACTAGTGGACGACTTATCATGGATCTTTTGACAAGTTTTGTCTATGCAAGAAGTTGAGGGTTTGGAAGAGGCTAGCTCAAGAGTCTTGAGTTGGTCAGAAATGAGTTTGAGATAATGATTATTTGAGGATTTTGTTTGTTTATGAAAGGCTTCTAGTCTGGGTTTTGGAATCGTATCTGTTTTGAAGAAAGGTGGAGAACCTTCATCTTTAGGTTGTTGTTTGGTATGGCTCATTTGGTTACGCTTGTTTTCAGCAATTTGGGCTGATACTTGGTTAAGCTGTTCAGCAATTGTTTGAAGGATAGTGTTGGTATAATTGGCTTGTTGATGAACCTTTTTGCGGTCATCTAGTTTGACTACCTCACTCCCCTCCCAGCCTTTGCGAAAAGGTGTCGTCAGAATGGTGTCACCTTTGTGCAGAAGCTTAAGATCATCTGCAGGGGGATGGACCGAGGAGACACTAGAACCATTTTGAAAATGCCAAACTTTCATAAGGAAAGTTTGAACATTAATACTGGGTATTTGGTAAACATTTTGAAGACCATGTTTGGAAGCAAATGTAGGGAACCAAAGAAAGAAAGGAATATTTGTACGAAGACGTTCCATGTCCGAAATCCACGCCTTTTTAATGGATTCCATGAGGGAACGATCCATTTGTTCGAACCAAGTTCGCAAAGAGGTATTTGGAACTGAGTAATAATCAGCTTTGATCATATCCCAGTCAATTTGGAAATTTTTGGAAAAAATACCATTAATTGAAGCTCCAATTCCAGATGTGGTCGGAGATGGAGGATCAATAATAGGCTCTGATACCAACGGGAGGCAGGATCGTTAAACAAACAAGGCAAACTGAAATGTAAAGTTTTATTGAAATGTACAGAGTAACAGGTAAAACTGATAAAAATGTACTACAAAGAACCTTACCTTTAGTTAGGGCTCCTAGCCCAGACAATTATGCTAATTGGTCTCTCCCTAGAATAGAGTTAGACACCATTTACAAAATTCGCACATTTGATTTCATTAAAGCATATTCTTGCAAAACGCATGAAGAAGTCATTAGTCTACAAAATGGTTTACAAACCATTGACATGCTTAAACAAAATGCTATTAATTTACATTTACAAGCAAAATATCGATTTATGCATATTGGTTTAGTTCAAGTAGCCATTAAACCTTTGGTAAGAAAAGGGATTAATGCTCCCATTTACATGGCTTTACGTGACAAAAGATTGCGTAAATACAAATCTTCCTTACTTGCAGTTATCCAAACTAACATTTGCAAAGGTCCTATATTTTTCAATTGCTATCCTGATTTTATGGTTGATTTAACCTGTCCTATGACAACAGAAGCTCTCAAACTTGATGTTCATATACAAGGCAATGAATTTTTGGATTTCAAAAATTTCGTTGTTATGTATCGAATTTATTTTCGACTTATGAGTACAAATTTAAATACAAGATTTTTAAACCCTCTTCCTTCTAATTCCCAAGAAACAATTTTACTTCAAATTGAAGACGAGAAACCCACTGTCTTCACTCCAAAATTACTCAAATGGGATGAAATAACTCTCCCAGATGAGCTTGAGCTCCACGAGCCCCAACCTTCCTTACAAATTGCAAGAAGAGATATTGACGAAATTGTAGAAGAATCTGATGGCCGAATTCTTCTTAAATTTCGTTCTTTCTCTATCAAAGAAACTCCTGACCATTCTTATCCATCCAATTATAGACGATCTTTTTCGGATGTTGCTTCGTCTTCTGAACATTTCGACAATTCGACTCGTTATAGGTTTCATAACATTTTGTTTAAGCATGTCGATGGATTGTAAACCATTTTGTAGACTAATGACTTCTTCATGCGTTTTGCAAGAATATGCTTTAATGAAATCAAATGTGCCAATTTTGTAAATGGTGTCTAACTCTATTCTAGGGAGAGACCAATTAGCATAATTGTCTGGGCTAGGAGTCCTAAATAAAGGTAAGGTTCTTTGTTCATTAGAGTTAACGATGTTACCCTGGTTACTATCAGATTTGAAAGACAACATACGCCGTAATCTAGATGCCATGATTATGTATGCATTCAAATCTCTATGCGCAGACAGGTGTATAACGGGACCACCACCGGGACCACCTTCACACAGCTGACCAACGGATTTTCCTTGGCTGACCAACGCTAGGGACAACATACGATCATATATGCAGAGGGATTGGGAAGATGCAAACATGGTTGTTTCCTTTCCCAGAAAGCATCAGCACATACCTTTGCTTTGAAAACTTTTTCTAAATCAGAAATTTATAATTGTAAAGAGGGGTTGAGTAATTGTTCGTTTACTTTTTTGTAGGAAATTTCTTCCTGAAGGTAAGAAATTTGATTCTGCTTTGACTGCAGACAATTGATTTGTTTAAAAATTGAAGAGGATTGTAGTTCCATAACCTTCTTTTGGTGAGTGGAGGTTAGGAAATGAAATGTAATAGGATTTCCCAAAACTTTTGTACGAATACCACTTTCTGAAACAGCAAAGGGGTAAATTTGTGTTAGAAAAGGAGTACCTAAAATTAACTCATTTGTAATACTACTAATAACAAGAAATACATTTTTGAAACAATAATTGTTATTCTGAATATATCCTTTTTCTAATTTGTAACGAATATGTAAGGGATCGCCGCTAGCACTGACAAGCTGTTCATTTGAACGCTCACAGTACTTAGTAGGAACAATTCCTTCCCTAAGACAATTTTGATCTGCTCCACTGTCAATTAGAGCTATGACATTCGTAGAGAAGTCATCAACAACTAAGTTGACTATAGAGTACCATTTTTGAAAGGTAATACGGGATATTGTTTGTAAAAATTGAGTTTGAGGAATATCAACTTCTGATATTTCTGAGGAATGTAAATCAGGAGGAGGAAGAGGAGGATTTGCTTTTAGAGATTCCAGCATGGATATTTTTGCATCAATCTCTAAATCTTTTGTTTTGAGAAGGACGACATCTGATTTGAGAATGCGAACTTGACTTTTGAGTTCGTTAAGCTCAGTTTGTAATTGTTTTGTAGTGACGGGTTGGACAGGATTTGGAATAATGCATTTGGAAAAGAGTATGTGATTTGGGTTGGTTTTGTCATGGGTATGGCTAATATCAGCAGAACGAGTATCTATTAAAATTAGCTCATAAAAATGTTGGGTTTTTTGTGTATGGTCAGTGGCGAAATGAAGACTGCCAAAGATCTTTTTGACCAAAGGTTTTAAAATGTCAGTGGTTGGTATGGTTTTGTGAGTTGTAAGACACAAATGTTCTTCTTCAAGTCCTGTGGTAGGATTCCTGACAATCTTTTTGTGCATTAGGATGGCTTGTCTTTGTTCTGTGGTAAAGGTATTATCCTTATGAAAGGCTTCTAGTCTGGGTTTTGGAATCGTATCTGTTTTAAAGAAAGGTGGAGAACCTTCAGCTTTAGGTTCTTGTTTGGTATGGCTCATTTGGTTACGCTTGTTTTCAGCAATTTGGGCTGATACTTGGTTAAGCTGTTCAGCAATTGTTTGAAGGATAGTGTTGGTATAATTGGCTTGTTGATGAACCTTTTTGAGGTCATCTAGTTTGACTACCTCACTCCCTTCCCGGCCTTTGCGAAAAGGTGTCGCCAGAATGGTGTCACCTTTGTGCAGAAGCTTAAGATCATCTGCAGGGGGATGAACCGAGGAGACACTAGAACCATTTTGAAATATAAATCATTTTGGAATTTTGTAACACGGAGAACAATGGATAAGATTTCCTTGCAAAAACATTCTTGTAAGAAAATCAGGTAAAGAATTAGCATCTCCTTTGATAAATTGAATATCAAAATCAAATGCTGAAAGGATTGCTTGCCATCAGGCAAAAATTTGTTTGGAAACCAGATTTTTGACATTCCTTTGTAAAATTTTGAAGTTTTATTGAAATGTGCAGAGTAACAGGTAAAACTGATAGAAATGTAATACAAAGAACTTACAGAAAATGTTAAACTTGGAAATGTTGGAAACTTCGAAATGTAGAAGTACAAATGATAACTTAAAACTAGAAAGTGTTGTTTGAAGAAAGCTGAGGGAGGTTTAGAAAGCTTGAAGATGCTTTTTCTTCTTTTTTCCTCAGTCTCCCTTCTTCACTTGATGAGCGCTCCTTAAATAGAGATGGAAGAGAGCCCTTCATAATTGCAATTTTGTCTAGACATCAAAAGTAGATGCTCTTTGTCGGCCATCATGTACTGAAAAGGTGAGTCTTCTTTTTGTAAAGCAGATTCCTTTTGTCTTGGACACGTAATGAAAGATGAGTCATCATCCTTATCATTACACTGTTTGCTTTTTTGTGAGTGGGGTCACTATAGATGAACAATGTATTTTATCGAAAGCTGTAAAAGAAAAGATTCGTTAGTACGAATGGCCTTTACTTTTGCCAAGGGCCAAATGACCCTTGCAGGCTTTTTTGTATTATTTGGCTTTTGCATTTTGCCAAAGGTCGTGTGACCTTTGCCAGCCTTTGTTTTGATAATAGATTACTAGGAGAAATTACTGTATTTGAGGAGAAAGTCGCATTGTAGGCCATTTGTAGTAGGGACCAAACAGGATGCATCAAAATTAATTCCATATTTTAAAGGAATTAAAACGTGAGAATAAGTTTGGTCCATAGGGCAAATGTGGAGGTCAGGGAAGATTTTTGAGACGAACCGAAAAATCTGAGGCTCATAAGCGGTCCAATATTCAAAAAGTTGATTGAAGTATTTGCAGGTTTTTACGTAGCCTGTTGGCAAAATAATGAGTACTGGGTGATGATTAAGGTCTTCAAGGAGAGCTCTATAGGCCTTAATAATTTTGAGATATTGGTAAAAGGGAAGTTCCTTATTGACCAACCATTCATTGTAATCAATAAAAATGGCATATTCATTGTATCGAGGACCACAGAATGATGTGTAGAATAGTTCATAATCACGGAGATGAAACAGGAGAAGTTCATGTGGATAATTGTTGAGAGGGAAAGGATCATTAATGTGTGAATTTATGTGTGAGGCATGAGAATGGATGATGGGAGGATCATTGAAAGGTGGGAAACTTTTGTCAAGAGAAGAGAAAATAATGGTAGGAAGAATTGAAGGATCATCCATCATTTGTATTGCTTTTCCTTTGCTGTTGCTGGATGAGCTCATCTTTGAAGCCTGCAAAGGGAATTGTGTAACAATTTTCCCTGTAAGAATTCTCTTGTAAGGAAATCAGGTAAAGAATTAGCATCTCCTTTGATAAATTCAATATCAAAATCAAATGCTGAAAGGATTGCTTGCCAACGGGCAAAGATTTGTTTTGAAACCAGATTTTTGACATCCTTTTGTAAAATCTCTTTTGCAGATTTGCAATCTATCCTAAGAAGAAATTTTTTGAAATACAAATCATCTTGAAATTTTGTAACACAGAGAACAATGAATAAAATTTCTTTTTTAATAGTGGAGTAGTTTTTTTGTGTACCAGTCCATAAACCTGAATGATATCTAACTAATTGTTCTTGAGTATTTGATGATAATTTTTGTTTCAAAATGCCACCATATCCTATGTCAGATGCATCAGTTTCTACAATCATATATGCAGAGGGATTTGGAATATGCAGACATGGTAGGGACTTAATGCGTTCCTTAATTTGTTTAACAATGGCAGTGTGCATATGTGACCAAGGCTGAGGCTTTTTGTTAAGCCTTTCATAAAGGGGGGCGCATAAATGTTTTAAATAAGGAAAGAAATCTGATACGTAATTAAGACATCCTAGGAAACGCTGTAATTGGGTTTTATCCTTGATTTCATCAGGAAATTTGTCAGCAAAGGCTAAGGATCTTTGAATAGGCTTAATAGTACCTTGGTAAATATCATGCCCTAAAAACCGAATTTTTGTTTGGAATAAAATCATTTTGGATGCAGAGAGTGCTAAACCATTTTTTTCAATGATGCGAAGAAATTGTTGCAGATGTTTAAAATGTTGATCAATGGAGTTTGAAAATACCAAAACATCGTCTATATAAACAATAATGTAAGCTGTAAACGGTGTAAAAATGTCATTCATTATATTTTGAAATTCGGAGGGGGCATTTTTGAGACCAAATGACATCACATTCCATTCGTAATGTCCAAAGGGAACGGTAAAAGCAGTTTTGTATATGTCTTTTTCTCTGATTTGGATCTGCCAAAATCCGGACTTCATGTCAAACTTAGAAAATATTTTGGCAGTATGAAGTCGATTTAGCAAATCTCTCTTGTTAGGAATGGGATAGCGAATCCACCGTAAAACTTTGTTTAAAGGTTTGTAATTAATAACAAGGCAAGGAACTCCTCGTTCCTTTTCAGCAGCTTTGTTAACATAAAGGCTGCACAACTCCAAGGAGATTTTGAAGGTCTGATTAATTTTTTGTCGAGTAAAGTCTGAATTTCTTTTTTGCAATGGTCAAGAAGTTCAAAATTCATTTGAGTGGGACGAGCCTTGGTAGGAATATTCCTTTCATCGAACCCAGGCTCATAAGGTAAAGAAATGACATGTTCCTTCCTTTCCCAGAAAGCATTGGGAAGATCAGCATATACCTTTTCTTTGAAAACCTTTTCTAAATCAGAAATTTTTAATTGTAAAGAGGGGTTGAGTAATTGTTCTTCTATTTTTTTGTAGGAAATTTCTTCCTGAAGGTAAGAAATTTGATTCTGCTTTGACTGAAGGCAATTGATTTGTTTAAAAATTGAAGAGGATTGTAATTCCATAACCTTCTTTTGGTGAGTGGAGGTTAGGAAGTGAAATGTAATAGGATTT
>JAKOGI010003176.1:55000-64577 GCA_029747015.1 Carnegiea gigantea | reverse complement strand
TGTGTGTGTGTGTGTTGATATATATATATATATATATATATATATATATATATATATATATATATATGTACATATATATAGATAGATAGATAGATATATAGATATATATGTAGATATATATATATATATATATATATATATATATATATATATATATATATATATATATGTATGTACATGGACATATATACTATATATATATATATATATATATATATATATATATATATATATATATATACAAGTATATATATATATATATATATATATATATATATATATATATATATATATATATATATATATAGAGGATATATATATATATATTCTATATATATATATATGTGTGTGTATATATGTATATATATGTATGCCTATAATAACATATGTATATGTATTATAATATAGGTACATATATATATATATTTATATATAGATGGATATATATGTATAGATATATATATATATATGTGTATGTATATTAGAGATATATATATGTATATAGTAGATATATATATATATATATATTTATATATATATATATATATATATGTATTATATTATGGGGTGGACATATATATAGGTATTTATATATATATTATATATATATATATATATCTGTATATGTATATATATAGATATGTATATTATGTATATGTAGATATACATATAATATATATATATAAATATGTACATATATATATATATATATATATATACATATATATATATATATATGTATATATATATATGTATACATATATATATATATATATATTTGTATGTATGTGCATATTAACAAGCCGAGCCCGTAGGTCTAGGAGTATTATGTTTTTCTCGAATCGTACTTAACTTCTGGGGAAAAACGGACAGAGTTTCCCTTAAAAATTGACTATTTCCAGGCCAAAAGCCTTGCAATAGACCCCTGCAATCAACGAAAGCGTAAAGAACTCTAAGATGAGCTCGACGGTTACACGTCGGAGTTCTTAACTCGACGAGCAAGTCGCTCGGAGTACATCAGGCAATATAGTTCATTAATAAAGAAGAAATAAAAGATACAATTCAACAGTTTATACAACCGGAGTATTGAGGGTTTGCATCCCAAAATACAGACAACTTCCGTTAAGAAGACGACTGACTAATAAGATGATTAGCTCATATGGCCATACAGATTGACCTGTAAATAATATGCATTATATGAACTAGAGTACTGGTTTACATACAATTGCAAACTAGGAATACATCATGTTACGTCATTTTACACGTAAATCCACTTCTGTACGTGAACACGTGACACCTTATCAAGCAATTGTAGACTCCAACTTGGCACTGGTAAATTGACTTCTACCTGTCGTAATGAAAATCTGGGAAAAAGGGGAAAGAGTAATGGGATAAGCAACCACACGCTCAGTGAGTATTCCCTAACTCATGAAAACAAAAACCGTTATATGTATTAATACCACTAATAGTCATATATCACGTATTTATGTATTACTATCATATTAGGCAATTGTAGTCCCCAAGGACGGATTATTACCCGTAAATTTCACTCTAGCCACTCAAACTCATTTCTAGGTCCCTAAATGACCAAACTTCCTCACTAGCAAGTACTCAGGCACACAAACAAGCAACAAGAACTATGCACTGAACTTTCTTTCATAGGTTATGCACATTCAAAGCTTAAATGTTTGATTCATTACAGCGATATAGCTATGCCTTACTTGAAATTTCATTTAAACAGTCATTCATAAAATAAGCAAAGGATATGCATAGAGATCTTCCTTTCTTCTTTCTGAACGATAGAAAATTTCGTTAATTCCCAATTGTAGGCTATGTGGTATAATATGTGATTTATGCCTTGTTTATCCAATTCACTTATGCGAGATGCTTAAACACAGGGGGTAGAGATTATGCAAGGAACTTTTTATCACAAAATATGCACATTTAAACTTATATGCTCAATGCATTACAAGGATATAGCCATGCTTTATTTGGAATTTCATTCCTACTATACTTAAAATCTTAATTAGAAGATATGCACAAGAATCTTTCTTTCTTTTTCTGAAAACACTTTAATAGAAACTCTCTTCTTAGCCTTTTCAGGCTCATGTTCTTTACAAGGAATATCTTTCATAATGGTCATCTAATGACCCTTAAAAACTATTTGAATCTCATTTGAACTGGTCTCTTAATGGCCCTTAAAAACATTCTTTCTTTTTGAAATACTTAAAATGGCGAAATGCCGATTGCTTTTCTTACTTATTAGGAAAATACCTCTAGGCATAAGATCATCATAATGTGCTGGTTGGGTGAGATCTATTCTCAACCCCTAGTGAGACTATCGCTCATGCTAAGCTTTTACTCCCAGGATGGCAACTAAATTGGACCTTAACCCTCGTCAGGGTCTCTAGGGTTTTCCCACTACTAGGACTATACCCTAGGCTAGGGATTCTCTCGTACAAGTAGGTTCACTCCCATGGGATTCCCACGTTTTAGCAAGTTCACTCCCATCTTATTGTCCCTAAGCATGATATCTTAGCCAATTCAAGCATATGGCCATAGCAGCTAATAAGTTTGCTGTCTGTTACAGCGAAATCATTTTTCATACAATGCACTCCTTTTGAAAATTCCTTAGGGATTCCCCCGTTCTAGGAAGTTCACTCTCAAAACTGTATTTGTATAGTTAAAAATCGGCCATCATTCGCTAGTAGTTATGGCTACTATTATTTCAAACCACGAAAAGAACATTCTTTTTTAAGACCTCACCCTCACACGCATGATGTAGCTTGATGACATAAAAGCGAAGGGATTTACACGTAACACATTCAAACACTTTATAATTCAACTTGGCAGGATAAGCCACAAATGCCCTTGCAATCCACACGATTGCAGTCAAACACAACCCAGGCTCCCTCCTCACACAACACTGACCACAAAGAACCTTAAAACTCTTATTAGTTCAACCTCAAGTCATACAACTACCAACTTAGTTTCAAATTTCATAATCATAGCATTTTTCTATAAAGGTCATAATAAAATAGCTACATATAAACTTACCAAGCGAGTATCAACCATCCAGCGGCTCGTTACAGCATATATAAACATATACCTTTCTTTAACATAAGCAGGGTGCTCAACGGACTGAAAGAACTAATAAGGCATGAAACTAACTTGCATTCATAACTCACATTTAGGAGATAAGCATGTCATACTCATGTCATTTTTAAAGCATAACTAACCAGCTAAACATGCATTGGCTTAAAACGTTCTCAGGTCATTTCAAAGACTACTTTTAAGCACGAATTAGCTAGCTTAACATGTATGGATTTAAAGCGTGCATCGATTTTGGGCATTCTTAGGTCCTTTCAAAGTCATTTTCAGGCATGAATTAGTTAACTTAACGGGCATCGATTTGAAATATTCTTAGGTTATTTCAAAGCTACTTTCAAGCATAAAATAACTAAATTAACATGCATCAAATTAATGTGTTCTTTACTCTCATAATGTCCAATTTGCCAAACATGGAAATCACACATTCTTGTCGATTTGAAGGGTACACTTTCTGCCCAACTAAGGAGTTCGTTCTAGCCTAATTTAAGAACATTTTAGGCATAACAAATAGTCCAATTGACATACATCGATTTGGAGCAATCTTGGGCATAAAAATCAGTTCAACTAGTCTAACTAATTCTAAACTAACATGCATCGATTTAAACTGAATTTAGCTGAAATAGAGCATGCTTAATTAGTGATCACAATCCCAATTAATCTGACTAACCCTAGACTAACATACATCATCACTCAAGAGGCTAAAACCTTTTCGAAATTACTAATACTTAAGAGGCGAGAAACACCCACCTCTATTCCAAGCTAGAGGTTCATTCGAGGGCTACTGGGCTTGGCTTTGAGTGCTAGAAAGACTCAATTCCCTGACCCTTGCTCACTGACGCATGAACAAACCCAATCCATGCCTAACCCATGCAAAAACGGACCCAATTTGACCCAAACCCAGACCTGGGTTTCTGCCCCTTTCACTACTATCGTCATTCTTGCTACTGTTGCTACTGTTTGGGCTTGAATTTATAGTGCTTTGATGGTGGTTAAGGACTAACATGCATGGCTGAGCTTTGGCCCTCATTTGGCCCAACAAACCGCTGCCCAAATCACGAAAAACATCGTGACATCCTTCTAATTTCTGCCATGATTTTCTAGCATAGGGCTCAGCTAAGGTTAGGGAGGTGAAATCTAGAGGATTTCGAGTTGGATGGGGCAAAAATTTGGTGAATTTCTGAAGCCTTTAGCCTCAAAGCATGGCGGGGGAGAATGAGGGAGAAGGAGAAGCAGAGAGGGGAGAGAGAGCTATTGGGCAGGGGGGTCGCGTGGAGAGGAGGAGGAGGAAAAAGGGGTCCGGTGAAATTACAAAAATGCCCCTCGCCCCTTTTCTCTTCTTTTTTTTTGGGTCTCAAGCTATTTAATATTTGGTACCGCTTGTCTAATTCATATCCCGAATTCTAAACCCAAAATCGATAATACGATCTCTAGTCGATTAATCGTTCCCAAATATATCAAGGTTTGATTTAATAAACATCGAACTATTTCTAAGGTTGACAACCTAATCGTATTCGGGTTCCTAATCGATTTAGTACTCGTTAATAATTTACATTAATGCTTACTAAAAATCATCGAAAGATTTTTAAACTAATAATAATATTAATGGCGACAAAAACATTCTTTTTAATAAAATTATCGCTTACATAAGCACATCAATAATAGTTTAATTCATATAGTTACTAAAAGTATGAATTTTGTAACGTAGAAAGCAAGATAGTCAGCTTAACGTAAAATAAAGAATGCAGGTCTTACATATATATATGTGTGTGTGAGTGTGTGTGTGTGTGTGTGTGTATATGTGTCTATATATATATATATATATATATATATATATATATATATATATATATATAATATATAGATAATAACATATACATACATACATTACATATACATATAATATATATATATATATATAGATATATATATATATATGTATACACACAAACATATACATATACTATATATATAATATATATATATGCACACACACACACACACACACACACACACACACACACACATATATATATATATATAGATATATATATATATATAATATATATAAATGTATATAAGTATCTATATACATATATACACACACACAGATATACATATATATATATCATATATATATATATATATATATATATATATATATATATATATATATGCATATTTGTATGTATGTATATGTATTATGGATGTAGGATATACGTATCTACATATATATATATATATATATATATATATATATATATATCTATATATATATATATATATATATATATATATATATATTATATATATATATATATAATATATATATATATATATATATATATATATATATATATATATATAATATATATATATATATATATGTGGATGTATGTATGTATGCATGTATATATGTATATGTACATATATATATATATATATATATATATATATATATATATATATATATATATATATTATATAATATATATATATATATATATATATATATAGATATGTATACATATATATATATATATATATATATATATATATATATATATATATATATATATATATATATTATATATGTGTGTATATATATATATATATATATATATATATATATATATATATCTATAATATATATATATATATATATATATATATATATATATATATTTACATGCTTGTATATATACATATGTATGCATACATATATATACATATATACATACATACATCCATCCATACATACATATATATATATATATACACACACACACACATACATATATATATATGTGTATATGTATATATATACGCACGCGCATGCGCACACACACACACACACACACATATATATATGTATGTATGTATGTATGTATGTATGTATGTATGTATGTATGTAGTAGTTCCTTTAGCACTCACACTCTTGAAAATTAGCCCTTGTATTAGTCCACTCTAACCTTATCCATCTCCTTCAGAAAACTCCTCACATTTGAGCTTGATTTTGTTCTTCAATGAAGGTGAGTCTTTATTCAATTTACTATTGATTTTAGTGTGATTTACTAATAATTTTGTTTATGTTTTTTAATTTTTTTATGGTTTGTTTAAAAAAAACAAAATTAAGTCCTGTTCCTCAACTAGTATTAGAATCAAGTGTTAGCTTAACTTTGATTCAAGGCTACCAAATCCCTAAGATTAGTCATGAGATTTGTTAATTAGCCTAAAGAATATTAGTTTATCTTGAATGGCATGTAAACATCCTTACCAAAGGTTGTGATAATTAGTTGTCTGAGCAATATATTTCTGTGTTGGTCAGTAGTGTTGATCAACCTCTGTGTAGTCCTTAGGGCGCTCTTGGTAAGTCCATTGGTTGGCCTAAAGATTGGTGGTCCCGACAGCATGAGGGTTGGAATAGAGGTGGTCCCATTGTGGTCCCATAGGAAATGTTGTTAAGTGATTAATGATTCTTGGTTAAGCATCAAGCATTTTTATGAGTGATTTCATGTAAATCTTCTTTAGTTTATTTGATTATCCTGGGACTAATATTTTTATCACTATGGCAACATTATTAAGAAGACTTTTATCGAGGTTATTTTCATCATCTTCTTCATCATCCAATTCACCTATAGAAACAAGCATTGTGCATAACAAAGAGTTAATTCATTGGGACTTTTCCAAATGGAATATTCCTTCTCAACCCATTGAATCATTTTATTCAATTGGGCTTTTGAGTTTCAAACTACCTTTTTTTGTTAAAATTCACGAAAAAACTATTATTTTAAATGACTAGTATGAAACATTCCAACTTCTATCTAGTGTTTATATTAATAAATAACTTCAAAAGGGTTTTAAATATATTCAATTTAGATTAATTCAAATAGCTATTACACCTTTAGCTATAGGAGGCATTGATGCACCTGTTTATTTAGTTATAAGGGACAACAGATTTAAGTTATACCAAGATTCAATCCATGCAATGGTTTAATCTAATGTTTGCAATGACCCAATTATTTCAATTGTTGTTCTGATTATTTTATTGATCTTACATATCCTTGGATTTTAGAGGCTTTAGTTTTAGATGTTCATTTAATTATTGATAAATTTAAAGAACTTTCAAAAAATTTGCTGTTACTTGTAGAGTTTATTTCAGATTATTATCTTCCTAATTAAATCCAAGACTTAGTATTATTCCTTCTATTCTTCAAGTCTGTGCAGAAGAGTCCGCGACCTATGTCCCTAAGAGACTAAAGTGAAATGAAATTACTACTCCTTAATTATTCATTATTCTCAATCCTAGGCCTCCTAGGAATGTCAGTGTTAGAGACATTTCTCGCATTTTGTAAGCTCCTACAGAAGAACTTTGGCTTAGTTCATTTTGTGAACGCTCTATACTAAATGTTATTCAAGATATCCAGTCAACCAAACAATCAATTTCTTCAGTCCCATCCACAAGTAGAGATCATCATGTTAGCAGAATATCTGAAGTCTTCTACAATGATACTTAGTTTGAAAACTTCTTTTGACTTAAATGGTATAACTAGAATTAAATTTTAAGTTAACAGAGGTTATGTCAATAAAGGGTTTTGCTAAAATTACAACAACCGTACCAAGATGGTGCTTTTCAGCCTTTCTAAAATGCACTCAACTATTATTAAATTATTTATTATAATCATCTAGAGACAATAGAGAAAACATACATTTTTTTAATTAGCTAAATCATTATTTTATAAAGCATGACTTCTTATTCCAAATTACAACCCATCACTTTGTGTCATAGAAAGACATGCAAAATTATAGCATAACTCCGTGACAAAAACATCAACAATCTCTAGTCACCCTCCATTACATCATATTCTATTGTTGTCTCTAAGGATGAGTTTGTTATAGACAATCCTTTTAAAAAACGATGGGAGGGAAAGAAATTAGAATATTTCCTATAGAAATTTTGAAAATATCAATAATGAAGAAACCAAATTAATATTCCAAACCCTTGAAAATTTTTAAAAATACCATCACTATACAAAGAATATTTTATACTAATGAGAATCAACTCAAGAATTTAGATTCATAGTCTAATATCTCGAATAAGCCAAATTTTAGTCACGCTATTAAAAATAATTCCAACAACTTCCAAATCAACAAATTAGGTGTAAATACCAAAGAAAAAACTATAAATCAAAATGAACCATGTCATTTTGCTTCTCCAAATTTTTAATAAGAAACCAACAAACCACTAGTCAAATCCAGAAATAATGAAATACTGTTCGTAAAGAGTATGAAAATACTATACCTTCCGAGAAAATTAATTTTTGACAATTATTTAGATTTATTAAAAAGGATTTAGGTCCTTTTTAAACATAGCTATGACAACCCTAAATGACAGTTTCAAAAAGGAAGATACCTAAGAAAGTAATATACTTTAAATATGGCAAAATAGGGCACATGGCAAGCAAGATTTTAAAAAAAGTAAAACATGTATACATTATTTAAAAAGGGTTCTATTTAAAGATACCCCCATCAAACCAAAGCATTCATGCCCTCCATGAAAACAAGAAAATACTCAAATATCCCAAGATGAGTCTACAACTTAACAACCTATGTCAATTATTGATCAAATTAATTTCAAAAAATGGTACGTTTATATTATTTTAAAAATTAAATATAACTTTGAAATAAAAATTATAACACTTCTCAGTAGTGGTGCAGATTAAAATTAACTTAATGAAGGATTAATTCCATCGCAATGCTATAAAAGACCGAACGAACGACTTCATAATACTAATGTAACCATACTACAAACTAAATATAAACTATCAAATGTTTATATTCATAATAAAAGCTATTATTGCTAAAAATCATTCATTATAATAAAAATATAAGTCAAGGAATTATTCTGGGTACTCCATTCATTACTCAGATCCGTCCATTCAAAGCCAACTAAAGAGGTGTTCTTAAAAATATTATGGGAAAAACTATTTCCTCCAAATTCATCATTTCAGAAAAATATTTAACCCTTTTTCAAGCCACATCTAAATTCAGGCAAATACATATGGCTAGAACGAACAATGACAAATACATGCATAAACAAGAAAAGAGTCAAATAGAAGGAAGACTTGATACAATAAAAAGGAATAAGGAAGTTATACTCAATCGATCAGAAGAAGAGATTAATAAATACGATATGGCAAGAAATTAAGTCTATGGTGAATAACTAAAATATGCTTTTAAGTTATAAAAATCCATATCTTCAAGAAGGGTCAGAAGAAATAAACAGTTTGTTGTGCAAACCCCAATTATTAATAGGATCATAGAGATATTGGAGCCAAAACCTTGAAGTAATCAAAAGAGTATTAGCAAACAATGAGATAATATAGTAATAAATGTACTCCAAAATTCATTCATTCCTGAAACAAAATCCTCTTACAAGATTTCATGGGCATACTCAAGTAGTGAGTTG
>JAKOGI010003176.1:0-50000 GCA_029747015.1 Carnegiea gigantea | reverse complement strand
TGTCCCGTGCAATGTGAAAGGTGTAAAAGTGCAAAAACCAGCATTTGTGATGGCTGAGTGGAGAGGCCCTGTAAGTATTCCCACCATGGTTTTTGACAGGTAGGTTAGTTGCATTTTTATCTCCTGGCATGACGATCCCATGGTGGTTGAACTGAAGGTGGCCAGTGCTCTTGTATGAAGGATCTTGCTCAATATGAGAAGCTCAGTCGACATTCATTACCTATGACTGCCTTTAAAAGCTCAAACACCCGGGAAGGGATATCATACCATGGGTGCATCTTATCTTGGGCTTTGGCAGACAGACGATGACGCTGGTGGGAGTGATTTGCCTGCCCTGGCGATTTGGGGATATCGCTAAATCAAAGAACTTAGAAGTCAATTTCGTGGTTGTGGATGTACCTACCATATAAAACGTCATCCTAGGTTGCAAACCTTGCATAAGGTTTAGGTCATTATTATACCTTACCTCCTTCAGATTCAGTATGAGACTGAAGATGAAAGCATTGGAAAACTCTTCAGAGATCAGCAGACTCCTCGAGAATGTTATTTGGTCAGCATCAAGCCTCTAGTCGAGCGCCAAGACCGGCATGAGGCACCTTTGCTAGGTCATCTACATGGTCACCCTAGCAGACCAAGGACGCCTATGACCTGAGGTTCCAGATAATGTAAAAACTTTGCGCTTGGAGGAGGAACGCTCGACTCGTGTAATCAGAGTAGGTCGAGAGATGGCTGAGCAAACCCTGCAGGAGCTTGTGAGTCTCCTCCGAGAAGACAAGGACATCTTTACCTTCAGACTAGAGGAGATGCCTGGAATAGACCTGACGGTTATGAAGTATCGTCTAAATGTTGACCCGTCTCACAAGCCAGTGGCTAAGAAGAAAAAAACATATGGGAGCTGAACGAAGCGCGACCACAACTGAAGAGGTTCATAAGCTCTTGGACGTCGACTTCATTTGAGAATGCCAGTACACCGAGTGGATTGCCAACATAATGCTGGTTAAGAAGCCTAATGGAACGTGGCGCATGTGCGTGGATTTCACTAATTTAAACAAAGCCTATCCCAAGGACAGCTATCCCTTGCCGAAGATCAAGAAGTTGGTGGATGCCACAGCTGGGCATGCCATGTTGTGTTTTGTGGATGCCTTTTCTAGCTATCACTAGGTGCCTTTCCATCAAGAGGACTAAGAGTGGACAACCTCCATTATTGATCGGGGACTATACTGCTATAAATTCATGCCTTTTAGGCTTAAAAACATTGGGGCTCATAAACAAGGTATTTGGGTCATCGTTGGGAAAAATATAGAGGTATATGTGGATGATATGATCACCAAGAGCATGCTAGATGATGGACACCCATAGACCTATAGAAGATGTTCTAAGTCCTCCGCTAATAGGACATGAAACTTAATTCCAAGAAGTGTGTCTTTAGGGTTAGGTGGGGAAAATACCTAGGATTCATGGTTAGCAGCAGAGGCATAAAAGCCAACCCCAATAAGGTACAGGTGGTGCTTGATATAAAGCCCCCATGAAACGCGAAGGAGGTCCAGCGGTGGACCAGGTTTATCATTACGTTGACCCGATTCATATCCAAGTTGGCTGATAAGTGTTAGCTCCTCTTTCGGATCCTTAAGCAGTGCACTCACTTTGAATGGAGCGAAGAGGCAGACGACGTATTTTAGTCGTTGAAGGAATACTTATCCCACTTGCTAAAGATAGCTGGCCCAACCTAGGGTGAGCCTTTGCTCCTTTACTTGGCGTGTCGGAGCAAGGAGTGAGTGTCGTGCTGGTTATAAGAATAGAGAAGGAATAGATGTCTATTTATTACATGAGCCACACCCTTATAGGCATAAAGCTAAAATATCCTCTTATTGAGAAGTTCGCTTATGCCCTGGTTTTGGCGAGTAGGAAGCTTTGTTCTTACTTTGAGGCGCACAAGGTCACAGTCCTTACAGATCAGCCCTTGAAAAATGTCTTACAAAAGTTGGATGCCTTCAATAGGCTACTCAAATGGGCAGTTGAGTTGTCACGGTATGGGATAGATTTCAAATCACAGCACGCCATCAAGGGATAGGACTTAGCAAATTTTTTCATCAAAAGCACTAACACCACCCCCCGGACACACCAAGTACTGACTTATGGAGCCTGTACTTAGATGAATCGTCCACCAAGGACGGTAGTGGGGCTGGCCTAATCATAGAGATGCCCCAAGGAGAAAAACAAGAGCATGCCCTCAAGTTCCTATTTAGAGCTTCTAATAATGAGGAGGAATATGAGGCCCGAATAGCTAGAATAAAACTGTCCTATGCTGTCGTTGTAGACTTTGTTGAAGCCTATTCAGATTCACAGTTGGTCGTCGGCTAACTTAACGACGAGTACGAAACCAATGATGACACCATGGTAGCCTATGTCCGGTAGGTCAGAGAAGCCACCAGCCGGCTGGAGTACGTCTCAATCGTCCACATACCATGGTCCAAAAACCACCAAGCAATGGTCTATCTAAGCTTGCTAGTTCTTCAGCGGATAACAGCTAAAGAAGATTCAATGGGAGACACTAACTGAGAGAAGTATCGAGCCCAGAGAGATTATGTGGCTTGATCGAAGCTCAACTTGGATAGACCCTATCGTGACATACTTAACCTATGGAACCCTTTCCTCGGACACCAAGGAGGCAGAGCGTACAAAGAAAAGGGCCTACTGGTGCATTTTATATAAGGAAATCTTACACAAGTGATCCTACGGGCGTGTGACGCCTGAGATGGGTGAGTAAAATCCTTGAAGAAGTCCATGAAGGAGCATACAACTCACATATCGAGGGAGTTGCACTCGGGACTGCTACTATGCACACTGGCTACTATTGGCTATCCCTAAAGGAGGACACCACGAACTTGGTAAGAAAATGCAACAAGTGCTAGAAGGTCTCCCTGGTACAAAGAAAGCCCTTCACCCTACTCGCTCCCATCCTAAGCCTACTACCTTTTGCTGAGTGGGGCATGGACTTTCTAGGCCCGTTCCTCAAGGCCACTAGCCAGCATAAGTACCTCTTAGTGGCTATGGATTACTTCACCAAATGGCTAGAGGCTTAAGCCGTGGCTTCCATTACTGTAGCTGAGGTGCGAAAATTCATTTAAAAGAATATCATCACTAGATTTGGTGCGCCACGAGCAATGATTTTTTATAATGGACATCAGTTTGACACCAACAAGATCAAGGACTACCTCCAAGGCATAAGGTGTCAAGCTAGGTTTACCACCGTTGCGCATCTATAGACAAATGGCCAAGTTGAAGCGGTGAGAATGGTGATCTTACATGGCTTACAGAAGAAGCTAAATTGCGCTAAAGGGAAGTGGGCTGACAAGCTTCTCGGTGTTCTATGGTCTATTTGAACCATGAAGAAAACCGCTATGGGTGAATGCCTTTTATAGTTACTTATGGCTCAGAGGCCGTTCACTCGGTCGAGGTGGCTCTTCACACCTATCACCTTACCACATTTTAGAAGGCCCTTAACAACTCGACGTTAAGGAGTCATTAAACCTCTGTCATCCATGCAAGGAGACATATACATCAGGGAAGCTTTATACAAGCTAAGAACAGCCTGCCTTCATAACCAGTCGGATAGAGAGTAATCCATCTAATTAGCTGATAATGTGTTACGTCGAATTAAAGCGGTAGCTAGGTTAAACGAGCACAAAAAGCTGAGCACAACTTAGGAAGGCCCATATGCAGTAGCAGAGTAGGCCCGCCATGGAAAGCGTCACCTAGTTACACTACGAGGCAACATTATTCCACGGATATGACACAGTAGCAATCTGTGAAAGTACTACACTTGATGCTTGTTGAGCCAGGATGCTGTGTTGCTTAAAGTACCGTCTTCTTACCTAGAGGGGCTCAATGTAGTGTTAGATCAATGTGTTGACATGACTAAGTTTAATGAGAATGCTCTTTGGGTAATGACAGTGGTACTATTGTGCCTAAAGGCACGACCATTAGCTACACCTATAGCCCCAAAAGGCTAAGGTCCAAAGGCACAGCTCTTGGCCATTCGCTACACCTTTAGCCCCAAGGCTAAGGTCCAAAAGCATGGTCTATAGCCGTTCATGACACCTATAGCCCCAAGGGGATAAGGTCTAAAGGCGTGGCGCTTGGTCGTTCGCTCCACCTTTAGCCCTAAGGGACTAAGGACCAAAGGCACGACCTGTGGTCATTGCACCTTTAGCCCCAAGGGGTTAAGTTCCAAAAACACAATCCGTGGCCATTCACTAAGACATTTTGCCCAAGAAGCTAAGGCCCAAAGGCACGACGCATGGCCCCCAAGGGGCTAAGGTCCACAGGAAAAATCCATACACCAAGAATAACTTGTTATTTCACTTGGGGCCTGATAGCATGCCCCTGGGAGTAGGGTGATTCAAAGCATGCAAATTGATAAGTTAACAACAAGTAATATGTCATGGATGGTGAAGAAAAGTGGGAAAGAGATGGTGTCATTGATATCCGTCTAGATCCTTACAAAAGTGGGGGGGAAGGCGTTACAATCAAGAAAAGAAAAAACAAAGAGCTACAGCCTTATAGGGTTGGGTCTTCATTATCGCTGGCATCGTCCACCTGGTCCTCATCATCCAGGGGAATGGTGTTGTCTAGATCGCCCGGATGCTCATCCTCGACGACCTCATACTGGAATAGAACCTCGTTAGGGTCTTGACTAGAATGACTTGCACAACGGTGATCCTCGATGTACTGGAGCTATAGTTCGAAGTACCCTTCCTTCTACTGGAACTCCGTAAGGGTGAAAGTTTGAAGGAACTCATAGAAGAACTTGTTCCACTCCTCCTGGTCACATTCGTACACCGAGCGATCAGCCTTAGCCATATTTTCCTAGCCACTGTTCTTCTCGGACTCCAGCTGGATGTTCTGATCTTCTAGTTGGCGGCATAGTCCCTGCTTCTCTTTCTCCCACCCCTCTTTCTCGTTCTTCAACTTCCCTTAATGCTGTTTGTACTTGGTCGTTGAGTCCTCGACCTTCGTTTTGGCCTCTTAGAGAGGCAGACCTTTTCCTTCAGATGGGAGATAAAGGGCACGGTCCTCATATCCCTTAGAGCCCAGGTAAAGGTGCATGAAGTTTATTAATAAGAATGTTAAAGGTATAAGGAAAAGTAGGAGATGAAACCAAAGATCGAGGAGATATGCGATCTTACCTCAAAAACGACCGCCTATTCATCGGTGACTAGTTGGGCGTCCAAAGAGGCAGAGGGAGCTAGGTCCCCGGAGTAAATGAGTCTCTCTGCTAGCTTGGACTTCGTTGAAGGGTCAGACTCCAGGAAGCTAATAGCTCCGATGAATACTCGAGAGGGCGCCTCAGCGACCTACTGATAGGTTATTTGGCGGCTCCCTTGAGAGTCTCCCAGGGGTGATGACCACATTGCTTTGCTAGAGCTTGTCTGACAGCCGGACCCTCTTAAGGTCTGTTTTTGGGGGAGACCATTTAATTTGAATAGCCCCCTTGGAGAGCTTGTAGTTGGTGCAGCTACCACCGTAAAGTCAGCTCGCGCTCCCTACAGCTCTTGTTGAGGGTGCTTACTGGCGGCCGTTGAAGGGAGGCTCAGTGTAGGGGTTGGCAGATGCCTGATCCGTAGAAGAAATTTAACCTGCATCACGAATGGGTTAGGAAAAGAGAAATGTCGAGCGTTGTTTAAAAGAATAATAAAAAATAAAATAAGACAAGCAGCCAGTACCCTTGGGGCTTAACCCGTTGGCGCCTCTCTTCCTCCATTCACTGAGCTAAGTCCTCAGCGATCTCCGCAGGGGTCACATGCTTGTTGTCAAAGTGGGACAAGTTTGCGTAGGCTTGCTCTGCACAGTGGAAGAAAAAGTCAGGCAAGATCCATAGGGATTGGGAAGAATAGGGAGAACAAGAAATACCCTTCGAAATCTTTTTCATGATAAGAAGTCCGACAGCTGTGGGGAAGTAGTCATTCTCAAGATAAGAAAGCTTAGGGAGCCAGTTGAGTAGTTTCCTATCGTTCGACTTAACCCTTATCCATTTAGGCTCCTTCCCTTTGTCTATTATTTTTATTTGGGACATAAAGGCAAGGAGGGGTTGCAGCCGGTCGTCCGCCCGAACATAGTACTGGAAATACCGGGTGATCGATTTCTTAGCCACGATCAGCTCACCTTCATGACCAGCCTATCTTTATTCCACTCAGGGATGCCGGCCCAACCATCCGCCCAATAGACATAGAGGAAGTCATACTTCTAATTTTTTAGTTTTGACTTCTTCTCGATGGCCATCATAAAACCCTTATAATTATTGAAACTGTACCAACTGACCTCCCCAGCCTTGCTCAATTCCTTCTAGACAGTACATACTAGCCCAAATGCTTTGGCTGTAAAGGTTAGCTGATGCAGCTTGCAGGTGCGACGAACGAGTACTTGTTGCATCATGAGGTAAGCATTATCTGTGCCAGGGCCAGCTATATTTGCTCAACATTTTGTGAATAACCTCGTGCAATCGAAAACGAAGTCCATAGGTCATGGTCGCTCGATACACCCGCGGAGCAGCCTGTACATCTAGATCCGGGATCACAAACCTGTAACTAGTGGGCAAGAGATATTTTTCCTCTAGGGCTAACCTCTTCAATGACTTTACCACTTTAGGATTAGGGAAGCGTGAACTCACGCCATCAGCAGGGCCTGAGCGAGTAAAGGCGCTAGGAAATTCTAAGCCGACCACTACAATCTCAGTTAGAGGCTGATGAATGCCATATTTGCATAGGATTTCATGAGTGTTTGGGTATTATTTTAGGGGATTATTGTGCTTAATTGTATGACATATGCCCTTATTTCTACTATTATGCTTGGCTTCACTTGTTTTAGAAGTATTTATAGATTTTGATCTTGTAACCTAAAGCATGATGGTACAATAAAGATTTTCAGCCTTATAGATCAAAGAAGGTAGTAAAAGAGGCCTAAACACACCTTATATGGACAAACCGTGGGTAGAACCATCATCTAGGAGGTTCCAGGAAGAAGCAGAAAAGGAGTAAGTGAGAACGATCGAGGCAGTGGCCACTATAGTCAATCTGTAGTAGTGCCCATGGACCTAGTGGTCCCTACGGACTGACTTTGGTTAGCCCTGCTTCCCGAATCGGCTTAATTTCTTCGTGGTTATTGTTTTCCAAGCGATGGTAACGTTTGACAGCTTTCATTGCCATGATAAAAGCCTGCTTCCAGCCCCATTTTCCACGAATTCCATCCACTTTGAGATTCCTCCATCAACTTAGGATTTAGCTTTAGATTAGATAGAGTTGAGAGCAAGTAGAAGAGGTAGATTCGCGAGGATGCGCGATCGAGTTTGCAATCGATGGATTCAAGCACACTTTCAGGCTGTGTAATTCTTTCCCTTCTCCTCTTTTCTCTGTTAGATTTATTACTTTCTAGATTAATAGATTAGATAATGTAATTCATACTAATTTATAGTTTTAAATCTTGAGATTGATGTTGAACTTGCACTTGCCTGTGTTGTTGATGTATCTCCCGAGGGCTAATGCTAAAACTCAAATTAAGAGTGAAAGCTTAAAACCAAGAGAGAATACAATCAAGAGAAAACCAAAGGAAAGTGGCACGTAATATGCTGTTGTGAGGCAACAAACACGTGAGGTAGGAATGGAATTTAGAATCAAGGGATTCTAAATGAGAAACAAAAGGGAACTCGATGTATCTTGATGTATGTCTCAAGGAAAGGAAGAAACCAAGCTAAAACCCACCAAGTGCATGAAGCAAACAAGTGAAATCAACACGGCAAGGGTGCCACGGTCATGCCTTAAGACGCGGCGTGGTCGTGCCAAAGGGCTGCCTAGCACGACTAGCTTTGTCAAGTTTCAGGGTTTGAGTTTGGCTTTGTGTTTGGGGTGGAAGCCAGACCAAAGGGGATCGCCTTAGCTTTAGTTAACCATGGAAATGGATGTAAGAAAGGTTATGAATGTTTGGAATGGGAAGAGAATCAAAGTTATGATTCACTAACTCAAAATTAAGCTAGCAAACCCCCCCTTTACTCTATTTGAATCCTTGAGAATGAACACTGAATTGGATAGTACTAAACCCTCACTTAGATATAGAAACACCACTAAGTTTTAGTTTAGGGCCCTTAACCTTAATTAGGATACAGAAATACCACCTAATTAAGAGTTAAGACTTACTTGATCACCACCTTAATCGACCAAATTAAGGATAAGCAAGTGAAGTATTTGAATGTGGCTAAGCACGAAAGCACAAAGCTCTCAAAACTGATTTTTGATTCAAAGTTGGATAATTTTTCTTATAAGGGCCGTGCATTATGCTTAAATACAAGCTAGCAAGCACACAACCAAGCACCTACACACCTTAGAGCTTTCCTTACTAGGAAGGAAAGGTGTTAATTACACTAATACAACCGGTTTAGAGCTAGTTAAGTACCAAGCAAGCTTAAGCTACTCTAAATACATCTAAAGCATAAAGTAAAGCAACAATAACGTTTATTACATATTAGTCAATCCATACTTAAGCTTAAACATGCTGAAAAGCTAGCTAGAATCCCATTGGCCAGTCATAAAGTGAAGCTTCCTTTTTGTCTAGCCAATAGCATGCAAGAGACAACTTCTTTTGCTGCTTGCTCGTTATTGGTCATCCTTACTAAGGTTGCAGCCCATCATTGATGCCTAGGGATGTGTACCAAGCTTTGAAGAGTGTGCCAATCAGCATTGGAAGGGAGGAAACCCTTTGGAGAAGGCAAAAACCAACCATGCTGCTGAACTGGTTTGAGGACAGTTTCTGGCTGGTTTTTAGGACTAGGTTTAAACTTATCAAAAGTGAGTATGATTTGGTTTTCAGGCCATTGGGGGTAATTTTGAGATGTGTATAAACCCCCCCAACAAAGAAATCAAGGTTAAACCATGTTTAAGTAGGTTAAATCTACTGAAACATTTTACCGCGCAGTTTTGGACCAAAACTGGCAGGTTTGACAAAATGACTTAATCTCTTTGGTTGCTTTGGGTATGATTGAAAAATAATGCTTGGACCTGAAAGTAGACATCTTAGGGATTCCAAAAACATGCAAATCCAAGACATAAACCAAAATATATCATAAGAAATTAAAAGAAGAATACCGTGTATATTCTGGTTCTGCTGGGCAGTTTGGATACCTTGGGTTTATTTGCTAATTTGAAAGGGTAAATGAAGTCCAAATTGGATGAAACTTGTTTTGGTGCAAAGATGACTTCCTGAACTTCAATCCCAATGAAACGTACTAGCCTTAGACCTTAAGGAGGTCTGAGTAACTAAGCACACAAAAATGGGTTAGCTGCTGGAGTTAACCCATGCCTACAGTTTCAATACTTAAACAAAATTTGGATGATTTATTCATCCTTTAAGTAGCATATTGAGATTACCCTTACTGATTTGATTTTCTAAATTAAGGGGCATAGAGGGATCTCCATCATCCTCCCCTTGTTTGAAAAAGATTTGACCGCAAATCGGTTTAGGTAATCACTTCTTCTACTTACTTCAGTTCTGGCTGAAATAAGATCAGCCATGCAAACAAGTCTCTTTTGATCTTAGAGACTCTTTTCTTGTCTTTCCCCTTGCTGATTTGAAAGGTGGACATAGGGGATTTCTTGGACTTACTTCGAACCAATTCTTCAAATGCTCTTAACTCAAAATTAGGAGCTTTTAGTAATGGTTCTGAAATGGATTGACAGAAATTTCGATTGAGTGTTTTGGGTGTGGGTGGAGTGGGGGAAAAGGTTGGTGGTTCATGATAAGTGGTAAGAAGGCCAAGATACTCATTGCTTCTTGGTGGATGGTGGGTGTCCAGACTGAGTACTTCACACTCATCTACTTCTACCACTACTTCTTCAAAAACATCTCTATTTTTCTCTTCAATTTCCTCCTCTAATTCAACCTCCATGGCTGCTTCCCATTCGACCAAGGTAATGAATTTCTTATTAGGGCAGTCCAAGGATGCGTGACCAAAGCCTTGACACTTGGAAAATCTTTTAATGCTCATAGGGGCAAGGTTAGGTGTGTGTGGAGGGACTAAGCTTTCCCCGAACATCAACTCATGCTGTCTCATGAGTGCATCAAATCTTTCTTCTAAGCTCATGCTAGAACTCATGGTAGAACTGGATGTGTATGGGGCTGATTTGTGGATGTGTTTTAGGGAGTGTGTTTGGATTGAATTTGGGAGCGTGGGGTTCAGGCAAGGATATGAACTTACTCTGATACCAAATATGATGTATCTCCCGAGGACTAATGCTAAAACTCAAATTAACAGTGAAAGCTTAAAACCAAGAGAGAATACAATCAAGGGAAAACTAAAGAAAAGTGGCACATAATATGCTGGTTGTGAGGCAACAAACACGTGAGGTAGGAATGGAATTTAGAATCAAGGGATTCTAAATGAGAAACAAAAGGGAACTTGATGTATCTTGATTTATGTCTGAAGGAAAGGAAGAAACCAAGCTAAAACCCACCAAGTGCATGAAGCAAATAAGTGAAATCAACATGGCAAGGGTGGCACGGTCATGCCTTAGGACACGGTATGGCCATGCCAAAGGGCTGCCTAGCACGACTAGCTTTGTCAAGTTTCACGGTTTGAGTTTGGCTTTGTGTTTGGGGTGGAAGCCAGACCAAAGGGAATAGCCTTAGCTTTGGTTAACCATGGAAATGGATGTAAGAAAGGTTATGAATGTATTGAATAGGAAGAGAATCAAAGTTATGATTCACTAACTCAAAATTAAGCTAGCAAACCCTCCTTTACTCTCTTTGAATCCTTGAGAATGAACACTGAATTGGATAGTACTAAACCCTCACTTAGATACAGAAACACCACTAACTTTGAGTTTAGGGCCCTCAACCTTAATTAAGATACAGAAACACCACCTAATTAAGAGTTAAGACTTACTTGATCACCATCTTAATCGACCAAATTAAGGATAAGCAAGTGAAGTATTTGAATGTGCCTAAGCACGAAAGCACAAAGCTCTCAAAACTGATTTTTGATTCAAAGTTGGATAATTTTTCTCACAAGGGCCATGTACTATGCTTAAATACAAGCTATCAAGCACACAACCAAGCACCTACACACCTTAGAGCTTTCCTTACTAGGAAGGAAAGGTGTTAATTACACTAATTCAACCGGTCTAGAGCTAGTTAAGTACGAAGCAAGTTAAGCTAATCTAAATACATCTAAAGCATAAAGTAAAGTAATACTAATGTTTATTACATATTAATCAACTCATACTTAAGCTTAAACATGCTAAAAAGCTAGCTAGAATACCATTGGCCAGCCGTAAAGTGAAGCTTCTTTTTTGTCTAGCCAATAGCATGCAAGAGACAACTTCTTTTGCTGCTTGCTTCTTATTAGTCATCCTTACCAAGGTTACAGCCCATCATTGATGCCTAAGGATGTGTGCCAAGCTTTGAAGAGTGTGCCAATCAGCATTAGAAGGGAGGAAACCCTTTGGAGAAGGCAAAAACCAACCGTGCTGCTGAACTGGTTTGAGGACAGTTTCTGGCTGATTTTTAGGACTAGGTTTAAACTTATCAAAAGTGAGTAGGATTTGGTTTTCTAGCCATGGTGGGTAATTAAACCCCCCCTAACAAGGAAATCAAGGTTAAACCTTGTTTAAGTAGGTAAACTCTACTGAAACATTTTACCACGCAGTTTTGGACCAAAACTGGCAGGTTTGACAAAATGACTTAATCTCTTTGGTTGCTTTGGGTATGATTGAAAAATAATGCTTGGACCTAAAATTAGACATCTTGGGGATTCCAAAAAGGTGAAAATCCAAGGCTTAAACCAAAATATATCATAAGAAATAAAAAGAACAAAACCGTGCATATTCTGGTCCTGCTGGGCAGTTTGGATACCTTGGGTTTATTTGCTAATTTGAAAGGGTAAATGAAGTCCAAATTGGATGAAACTTGTTTTGGTGCAAAGCTACCTTCCTAAACTTCCATCCCAATGAAAATTATTAGCCTTAAACCTTAAGGAGGTCTGAGTAATTAAGCACACAAAAATGGATTAGCTGCTAGAATTAACCCATGCCCTGCAGTTTTAATACTTAAACAAAATTTGGATGATTTATTCATCCTTTAAGAAGCATATTGAGATTACCCTTACTGATTTGATTTTCTAAATTAAGGGGCATGGAGGGATCTCCATTAGTTCTTGAATTGATTGTTTGGTGCATTTTTGAATGGTGGGTTCATTTCATCAAGTTTGGAATTTGAATTGCTAGTAAGAAGTTTGATCACTTTTTTGCTTGTATTAGATGTTGAGTGAAGTACCAAAAGGTGAAATCTAATGTCGAAATCACCAGAGTTGAGTTGATTGTGTGACGTCTTAAGAGAGAATTACCGATTGAGAGACATAAAGTGATAATCGTGTGCCTAATGAACCTAAACTAATTGAGAATCCATGAGAATCGATGATGGATTTGATTTGGGTATTTCGATATGCCTTGAGTACCTCGATTTTGGATCTTGAAATTTCCTAGTTAAAGAGAAGATGCTTGATCTATTCTTGAACTGAGTAATTGCTTGGTTCACTTAATTCCTTGAATATTTATCCATTAGATTAGATAGTATTTTAGTTTAATTTCAATCTTGAATTTTAATTTGCTTAGCCTATCTAGAGGGAACATAGCCCGATAGCTTAACCTAATCTATGTGGGATCGACCTTGATTTGATACAATGCCACTGTGCACTTGTGGCCCTATCAAGTTTTTGGTGCATTTGCCGGGGGCTAGTGTTGATCATTGAGTTTTTCTCAATAGGTTTAACTAAGCATTTTGTTTTTCTTTGACCAAAAAAAATTAAAAAAATTTTAAAGCATAAAATATTTTGACAAAAAAAAAGGCGATGGCCATTTTCCATTTTTTAAATTCGAGCATGAATTATTTTCGAGGTATTTGAAATGACTAAATAATCTTTCTTGCTCAATTTGGTTATTGTATGGTAAATGAAAAATTTTGGGCATTGTTGATGAGGGTGTAAATAGTAAAACACGTGCTCTATTAGAGTATTGGGATTTTCTTGTTGAAAGTGTTGATGAGGCATGGTATTTTCTTGAGTGGATTTCTTGATATTCATTTGAGTTTGAGAAGGCTAGTTGTGTTTCTAGATATTTATTTCCTACTCCTTGTGCATTCTATTCTAGATCTTGTTATGCCCACTTTTGGTATGATTTGTGTAATTCTTCTGACTATGATATAAATTCATGTCCTTATTACGCATGCTATGCTCAATTTGACTTTGCATCACCTTGGGATAATGTTGATGTTGTCCAGACCGTACCTAATTCATTCATTCCATTAGCTTAGTGCATGGGACTCGAGGTAGGTGAGCCTTTTGGGTTAGTTGCTAGATTTGGTGTTGTTGACGCATGTTTTAAGTTAGAAGATACTGAGGTGCATGATCTACTTGAGATTCCTTTAGAGGGGTCGAGTGATGTGTTTATGCATTAGGAGTTTCCTAGCCTTGGTTTTGATGATAGTGTTCTCCTAAATCCTCTTATTCATTCACATGCTTCTCCTTGTTGTTCATTAACATCTCCTTCCCCTGCGTATTAGCTTGATGTGCCTATTGATAATCATATGATTTGTGATGCTAATGTTGATTTGGGCTATGAGGACAACATGTTTGAAGTGCTTTGATGGGAATGTTGATAATTTTGTGTCCATAGATTACTTTAGTAGGTATAATGCTTCCTTTGTTCCATATTACATATACCTGGTGGACCCTAGAAAAATCATGTGGAACAGTTTCTTCGATTTCACTTTTGCTTCTTCTATGGCGTTTAGGTATGCATTTCTAGGTGTATGTCGGGATAGTCTAGATTGGTTTGAGATGTCCTCCGATAATGCTTTTGCTAGGGATGATGGTCTTCATGAGCTTCAGTAACTTTTGATGTATAATCTCTTTTGGTGCTAAAATTTGTTAAGATTTTATTAATGTTTCTTGTTTTGAACCTAGTCTTGATTGAGAACTTTGTTGCCCCTAGAGTCATTGGTACTATTGTTGGTACATAAGAGTAATCTTATGAGCTAATTAAGATTTTGGTAGATATCTCGTGAGACTTTGAGTCTTCCTTGGAATAATCCATTATATTTAGTCTCATATTTTTTTTCATGTGTATAGCCTTTTCATGTCGCATCTCTAGAACTTACTTAGGTTCTTGTTCAAAATTACATTAGCATGTGCATAGTTGATGATAGAGGCATTCTTTCTTCACATTAGCATGTGCATAGTTGATGATAGAGGCATTCTTTCTCCAGTTGTTTTAGATACATAGCCAAATAGCATACCCTTGTGTTACATGTTTACTCGCTTTGCTAGCTCCTTTGAGCTATAATCCTTTTCTTGTTGAGCCCACTTCATATTAACCCTTAGCCAAACATATGTTCTTAACATTTAAGCTAAGTCTGTAGAGTATCACTTCATCTTTATAGTTGATAGTTTTGGAGGTTGAGTTTAAGGTGACTTTGGTATGTTAGTTTATTAAGGGATTGATGTTATTGAGCATTTGGTTTCATTTCCCTCTTGTTCAGGTTGTCTATCCATATATGAATTAGGTTGTGAGTTGATCATTCATGACCCTATGCCTTTTAATAATTGATGTTTTCATTTCATTTCTTAAAAAAAGAAAAGAAAAACAAGTCATGTTGAAGAGAAAGAAACAAAAAAAAGAGACAAAAAAAGAAGAAAACAAAGAAATAAAAAAGAAAAAGAGAATAAAAAAGTGATTAACATTTAGCATGTACATAGATGGAGTTCCTTTCTTTGGCAACTCATTTCCTACATGATTCATTGGGGTATGTTCATTGTTTTTTTTAGGTTTGGAGAGTTTGTGAACTTCATGGTTAATGGATGCCTTGTTGGTTGCTCCCTAGTCATTTAGCTGAATAGCTCCATATTGTCTAATTTCATTAGTCCACTCATTTCCCTTATGTGAGACCCGCATTTCTATTGTACTTGCTTATCAAATATTATGCCTGTTGGGTTGGAAAATTTTATTTTATTATCCGCCAACCTACAACTACCATATCCCCAAGTTATTGATCTATTCAACTTTAGATCCCCAAAAATAAATTGTCTGAAGTTGTATAAGTTGAATAGCCTTCGATTTCTTGAAGCTCCAACCAAAGCGAATACAATTAGATTGTTGAATCCTGGTAACAGTTCTGTAATTAACTAAATCGAGCTTTAATATAATCAAGGGCGAGTAAGTCGACAGACGATTCTATTAACGATTTCGGTTTAGGATAAGGGACCCGAGAATTCGACTAATAGCATCAGGTGATCTACTACCTTTTAGCAACCAAAAAAAAAAAGGAAAAAGGGGGGGCTCACGCGTGAAACCCCGACCCCCTCTCTTTCTTCTGCTTCTTCTTCTTCCCGTTCCCCCCTCTCTGCGTTCCCCTGTTCTTCTCTGCTCCTCCGTTTCCCGCCTCGCACGCCGGAGCCGGTCGTCGGCCTTGAGCCCAGTCGACCCCCCGTGCCTGCTTCTTCTTCCTCCTTCACGCATGACCCGACACCCCCTTCTCTCTACCCGTTCTTCTGCTTCCTCCACCATTCGCGGACTTTAAACTCCACGCCTGCCTTTTCTTCTCTGTTCCTCGCTGCCACGCCGCGTCTCAGGCTTGACCGGAGCTCAGGCGACGCCCACCAGGTGCCGACGTCCCCCCCCTTCACGTGGCCGAGCCCATTTCAGCGCAGAACCGATCGAATGCCCGGCGAATTCGGCGCATGCACGGTGAGATTCGAACACTCTTGTCTCTATAAATTGAATCCTTGCTTCAATTCCCTTCAATTCGCGCTAATTGTGTCTAAATACTTCAGAAATTGTGAGGGTTTGGTGGTGGTCGAACCTTGCGCGAAGAACAGAGGGGATTCTGAGCTTTGGGTGTTCAAATTTAGCTTCAATCCAGTCAGTTTGCATGCATATAGCTTGAATTCGAGGTGGGTGGACCTTTAATCCCTCCTATTTTAAGGATTTCGAATGATAGTTATATGAATCAGTTTACTGAATCGGTAGATTGGATTGTTACTGTATGAATTCGATTATATGTGTGGACAAGCGAATGAATTAAACACTGCGATACTAGGGCAGAACCAATATATTCTTGAAAGGTTGTTAGATGCTTGAAAATGGAGTTTTCGATGAATCTAGCTTACATTATTGCTAATCATAGTATTTAAGTTAGAAACGAAGTTGTTTTTATGATTTAGCAACCCTATTACGTTTATATGAAGCTTTCAAGTTAGAATCGAAGTTGTTTTATGATTAGGCAACCTTATTATGTTTATAAAGAGCCTTTTTAGTTAAAGACGAAGTCGCTTTACGATTTAGTAAGCTTATTGTGTTTATGCGAAGCATTCAAGTTAGAAACTAAGTCGCTTTACGATTTAGTAAACGTATTACGTTTATAAGAAAATTTTAAGTTTAAAGTGAAGTCCTTCTACAAGTTAATAAACGTATTACATTTATACGAAGATTTTAAGTCAATAATGGAGTCGTTTTACAAACTAGCAAACGTTTTACGTCTATAGGAAGTTCTTAAGTTAAAAACGAGGTCATTTTACAAGTTAGTAGACGTAATACGTTTATATGAAGCTTTGAAGTTAGGAATGAAATCGTTTTAAGACTTAACAAGCTTATTACGTTTTAAGAAGCTTTGAAGTTGCAAAGGAAGTCGATTTATGTGTTAATAGACTTATAATGTTTATGAGAAGCCTTAAGCTTCGAACTTAGTTTGAATTAAGCATTAATTAAACACGTTATGTTTCAAACAAGTTACGATTTACGATTTAGCATACATATTACATTTCAAGGAGGCTTTTAGCTAAAAAGCGAAGTCGTTTTATGAGTTAGCAATCGTTTTACGTTATTAAGAAGTTCTTGGGTTGAAAACGAGATCGTTTTACGATTTAGGAACCCTATTATATTTATACGAAGCATGTAAGTTGGAATTAAGTCGTTTTATGGTTTAATAAACCCTTCTATGTTTGTAAGAAGTTTTTTTAAGTTACTTACGAAACCGATTTACGTGTTAACAGATCTTATTTTATTTATAAGAAGCTTGTAAGTTCAGGACGAAGTCGTTTTACAAACTAACATACGTATTACGTTATTAAGAAGCTTTTAAGTTGAAAACGAAATCGTTTTACGGTTTAGTAAACTTATTACGTTCATACGAAGCATTCGAGTTAGAAAATAAGTCGTTTTACGATTTGGTAAATGTGTTACCTTTATAAGAAAACCTTGAAGTTTCAAGTAAAGTCGTTTTAAGTATTAACCAACTTATTGCCCTTTAGAGAAGCTTTTAAGTCTAAAAGGATATCGTTTTATGAGTTAATTAACGTATTACGTTTATACGAAGCTTCTAAATTAGAAACGAAGTCGTTTTACGAATTCGTAAACGTATTTTACAAGTTAGTTTATACGTTAGCAAATTTAATTCGATTATGAAAAGCTTTTAAACCATTCACGAAATCGATTTATAAGATTAGTAAACTTGGCTTGTATCACGTTCATCGCTTGTGTTTGAAGGATTACAATGAGCGTCAAAAAGGGCAACTGAAGGTGATTATTTACGAAGCCTACCTTTCAAGTGCATGCTAGTAACTACCAAGTTTTGAATCGTAAGTTAGTACACTCACCATGTTTCTAAGAGGCCTTTCTTGTTATTCGCCTAAAGCTAAAGTCGTAAGGAAATTATGTTTTCATGTTTTAAGTTCATAAAACTTATATATGAATACGTATAAGTATGGTTGTCTACGAAGTATGTATGTATATTATGTTTTTGTGTTTTAAGTTCATAAAACCTATATATGAATACGTATAAGCATGTTTATCTACTAAGTATGTATGTATATGAATTTCATAAGTTCCTAAGACGTATATATGAACCAATATGAGTATGTATGTGAACGTATGGTTATGCTTATGTCTATGTGTACGTAAAGGAGCTACTCTAGAAACTTTAAGCTTAAGTCTGAGACCCAGGGATGGTGGCTTAGTTCCCGCCTGGTATCACATATGTTACGTTATGATAGATTCAGGGATGGTGGTTTGATTCCCGCCTGAAGTCTAAGTATGAAATTACGTCTCAGCATAGTATGATGTCTGTCCGGATAGGCGTATGTTGCCGCTCGAGTTTGGCCGACTCGGGATGGCAGTAACAAAGTACCTCTAAGAGTATAGTCTCCTCATTTACGTGATTATGTTACTATGTATGATTTTCAGTAAGTTAAACTTATGCGTAAAACCCCTTTTATGCTATGTTTCCGGGTTTGCGTAACTTTATTATGTTAAGTCAACGCATTATGGTTTCTTCTAAAGTTAAGCCTTTTGGTATGATTACTCCTTCACTCGGTTTATGGTTCGAATATGATGTATTATGTTAAAGCTCTTCAACTAAAATGAATTACGAAAGGCTTGCGTAAGTTAAATTGTATTTTAAGTATGTTTTGGGAGAGAGGGTTTACTCACTGAGCGGTGGTTGCTCATCCCCATTACTTTTTCCCTTTTTCCCCAGATCTACAGGTATGTGACTGATGCGTGGAGTACAACAAGGATGGACTTGCTTGGTTTGATTGTGACGTATTTATATAATATTGAATAAGTTGTAAGGTTATGTAATTATTTAACTTCTTGTAAAGTGTATGTAAAATAGAAAGCTCTGTATACTCCGGGCGTGTGGCCCGTAGAGTTGTGAACTCCGGCGTGTAGCCGTTGAGATGTTGGTGTTATATAATACCATTATGTATTGCAGGGTTATTATGTAAGGCTTTAAGCCTGGGAAATGGCCAGTTTTTAGGGGAAACTCTGGCCGTTTTCCCCCAGAAAAATTGAGAAAATTCTAGCATTCCTAACCCTGGGGTTATACCCAAGGCCCAATTAGGTTATAGTGGCTTAAGTTTTAAACTTTGAGTCTCTCTCTTATGTTATGTTTTAAATAGGTTTCAGCAAGTTGCCTTAACAGTCTTTCCCCAGGGGAAGGCTGTGGCGTGTAACACGACCCGCCTGAGGTCGGGGGTGTTACACCTTAACCCTTCTAGCCCTCATTACAGTGCGTGTAAAGTCCTCTAGATTGTTTTGTGTATGTTGTATTTTTCGTGATGGAGAATTTGAGAGCCTTGTCAAGCTTATGTAGATTGCATCTTTGGAATCAGTCTTGATTGAACCTATGCTATTTTCAAACACATGAGCGGGAGTGATCTACATTTCCCTAAAAGTGAGGTTCTACTGGTCCACTTGGTTCTAATCAATTTTATGTGCTTGTATGACATGCTTTGCAGTTCTTTGGGGTGATCAAGTTTGATCTCTGGCTTGTGGTCATATATTTCTTTGAAGACATTTTCCTTCTCCTGATTTTGACATATTTTACGCACTATTTGGGGTTGCCATTGATTGATACTCTTACCTGTGATGTGTTATATGTTGCCTAGTTTGAGGGGATTATTATGTCCCCCCTTGTTGGTTTTCTTTGTTTTTGGCTGAGGACAAGTAAAGGTTTAAGTATGGGGGAGTGATAAATGTCATATTTGCATAGGATTTCATAAGTGTTTGGCTATCATTTTAGGGGATTAGCGAGCTTAACTGTATAATTTGTGTCCCTACTTCTGCTATTATGCTTGGTTGTGCTTATTTGAGAAGTGTTTATAGATTTGGATCTTGTGAACCCAAAGTATGATGGTACAATGAACATTTTGAGGCCTTATGGATCAAAGACGGTAGCAAAAGAGCCTAAAGACACCCAACATGGACAAGCTGAGGCCAGAACCACGATCTAGGAGATTCCAGGAAGAAGCAGCAGAAGAAGCAAGTAAGAACGACCGAGGCAGTTGCCACCACGATCTATCTATGGCGGTGCCCATAGACCGCGGTGGTCCCCATAGACTGACCGTGGTCAACCCTATCTTCTGAATCAGCTTATTTCTTTGCGGCTGTTCGGTTTTCTAAGCAATGGTAACATTTGACAACTTTCATTGTCGCGATAAAAGCCTACTTCCGACTTCATTTTCCATGAATTCAATCCACTTTAAGATTCTTCCATCAAGTTAGGATTTAGATTCAGATTAGACAGAGTTGAGAGCAAGTTAAAGAGAGAGATTCATAAGGAAACGGGATCAAGTTTGCAATTCATGGTTTCAAGCATGTGTTCGGGCTGAGCAATTCTTTCGCATCTCTTCTCTTTTCTCTATTAGATTTATTGCTTTTTAGATTGAGAGGTTAGATTATGTAATTCATGCTAATTTCTAGCTTTAAATCTAGGGATTGATGTTGAACTTTCATTTGCCTGTGTTTTTGAATTGATTGTTTGGTGCGGTTTTGAATTGTCGGGTTCATTTCATCAAGTTTGGAGCTTGAATTGCTCGTAAGAAGTTTGATCGCCTTCTTTCTTGTACTAGATGTTGGGTGAAGCATGGAAAGGTGAAATCTGATATTGGAATCACCATATTTGACTTTATTGTGTGATGCCTTGAGGGAGAATTACCATTTGAGGGACCTGAAATGATACTCGTATGCCTAATGAGCCTAAACTAATTGAGAATCCATAAGAATTAATGATTGATTTGATTTGGGTATTTTACTCTGCCTTAAAAGAGGGTTGTGATACCTTGATAACCGATCTTGAAATTTCCTAATTAAAGAGAGTGCTTCATCTATTCCTAATCTGAGTAATTAGTTGACTTAATTTCTTGAATATCTATCCATTAAATTAGATATTAGTTTAGTTTATTTTCAATCTCAAATTTTAATTCACTTAACTTATCTAGAGGGAACATAGTCTGGTAGCTTGACCTAGTCTCTGTGGGATTGACCTTAATTTGCTAAAATGCTGCTGTGCACTTACGGCCATATCAGAGGCCCTCTATTTGGGAGGCCTTTATTGGTACATGGCACCGAGGAGCTAGCCTTCCCACTTTGCTTTGTAGAGTGTGAGGTAGAAAGGGAGTTACCTTCGGTCTTACTGTTGGCCATCAATTCAGTAGCGGTCTTTAGTCGCACGGTTTGCTTGGTTCTGGCCAGATTGCGTTCGTGGACATCAGTCATATGATTAATAACTACATTAATTTCCTAAGGATATACTACCTCTTCCTCTATGCTAAGTACACTGGGGGTTGATGAGCATTCATAACTAGACCACAAACTAGGCATCGATTTGTAGACAGATAATGCGTAAGGGGTCTTTTTAGGCTCCCTCGACTGATTTTTTGGGGGGAAAAGTACCACTTTTTAGCCAGTAATCTTGGCTAAGAGGTTTGGAAATAAAGGATGACAGCCCTCTCCCCTAGGACCTGCCGAACTCTTGGGGTAGGTTCGCTAAATGAGTAGTAAAAGGACGACATGTTCTATTTAATAATAGAAGGGTTAAAATGGCAAAAGGACGCACGTACTTATGAGAGGTGAATTTAGATGCCTAACAAAGCTAAAGGCAGGAATGAAGGATTATAAAGGAGGGAGGGTGGAGCTTCTCTATCTAAAATTTGCTTCTTTCACTAGGCCTGCAACAAGTGGGGAGAAAGGCCACCCCTTAAGTCCCATTATATAGAGGGGGAAGGGGATATCTAAATCGTCATGCTTCCCAATGCAAAGGGACCTTTGGCAAGTGAATGATGGAGAGTCTTGTGACGAAGGATAATGATCGCTAAGGAGAAACCTTGCACAACCCAAGAAGGTAGGCAATGAAGGCACGACCCTTGGTCGTTTGCCATATCTTTAGCACTAATGTGCTAAGGACCAAAAGCATAGCCTAGGACTGTCCTCTAGGCCTGCAACCTCTAAGGGGCTAAGGATCCAATAATATGGTCTAGGGCCATTCGCCGCACCTTCAACCCAAGGGGCTAAAGTCTTTAAGGCATGACCTAGGACCGTCTGCTGCACCCTCAGGCCCCTAAGGGGCTGCGTATTTACAGCACGCCTTAGAGCCGTTCATCACATCTTTGTCCCCCAACAAGCTAAAGTCTTCAAGGCGAGATCGTTGGCTATTAGTTACACCTTTAGCCCCTAAGGGGCTAAAGGTCCAAAGGCATAACCCTTGGTCGTTCGTTATGCCTTTTGCCCTAAGGGTGTAAGGGTCCAAAGGCATAATCCTAGGCCGTTTGTTACACCTTTGGGGCCTAGAGGTATGGTCCTTAATTGTTTGCACCACCTTTAGCCCCCAAGGGGCTGGCGACCAAAGGCACGACCATTGGCCATTCACTATACCATAAAGATCCAATGGCACGACCCTTGGCCATTCACAACGCCCTTATTCCCAAGGGGCTCAAGGTTAAATAGTGCCGCCCTCGTCTATTTTGTACACCTTTAATCCCCTGAAGGGCTAAGGCTAAGTTCCCCAGGGTGCGGCCTAATGCTGTTCACCCCAACTTTTTGGGTCGGTTGTTTTGTAGGATCAGCCTAAGGTCGTCCACTATGCCTTAAAACCCTAAGAGGGTTAGTTATCCAAAACATGATGTTGGGTCAGACTCGGCTATAAGTGCAACCTACAAGCTGTAAAGGGGATAGGAGTTGCCCAATAACGCCTCTGAAGAGTCAACACCTCTCCGATCGAAAGGGAGATAGGCCAAGAGAAAAACATGAACACTGAACATTGTTATAACAGAAATCGCAATGGAAAGTAGACTAAGGAAGACACTCTATATAACTAAAGAGAAACCTAGTGGCCGCACCCCGCGCTGGATATGGCTGGGGTGTTATTTGATCCTATGCTTTCCTCTTGATCAACAGAAGGGAACAGGTTGCTGAAGGACTTACCACGGCCAGCCCCATAGAAGAAGGCTATTGAGCTGTCAAAAGATTATGCCAGTGGACTCTGAGCCACATCTCAAAGGAGTACTAGCTGAGATTCGTCAGTGTGGTCTTAAGCACCTCGACCATATTTCTTCTGATAATGCCTAGCTCCAGGGCATCGTTAACCACCATAACGGAGAAGGTGGTTTGTATAAGCTCGAGGAATTGGAAGTCACGAGGTGGCCTCCTTAGCCTCCCTCTAAACGAAGTTTGACCATAGGCTCTAGTAATCCTCTGGCAGTGGGCGAGGAGGCGGTGGAGCATCCATATAATTCCTCGTCTGCTAGTTGAAGGTTTTCCACAAGTGGTGGCCCATCTCCTAGTGTTGAGATAGTGGGGAAAAATCATGATGGAAACTAGCGCAGTTGGGTGGTGAAAATGAAGAAGATGGTGAATGAACATTTCACTTCATGCCCCATAGCCTTTTACACTAAAAGTAAAGGGCATTCTAGGCACCACCCTTAAAGCCTTGGAAAACACACCCACATACATCGGATTACTGAAAGTCAAAAGGTCCAGATATCGATAAAATAGCAGTACATGAACCTACACCATTTACCCACAAAAAAAGCTTAAATTAGAGAAAAGTATAAGTAGAGGGAAATGAAGGGAAGTGAGGCCGTCCAATAAAAGTCAGCTCCCAGGCTTTGAGGGAACATTATTCAACACTACGCTCTTGGTCGGGTCATTAGCTGGCCATTGGGGAGTGGCTACACGATGAAGTTTTACCCATGAACCTCAATTTGGACTGAAGGGTTAGTCAAGGTAATAAGGTTTTAACATCCCAAACCCAATAAAAACCCACATTTTTGCTAGGAACACAATGACAGCAAGTTCTGGGTTCGAATCAGAATACAAGCCTGGTATTGAGTCCTTTATTACTTTGACTTCCATGAGATTGACTTCATTATTTTTGCCATGAGTTTGAAGTTCAGGAAGTCAGCTTTCCAACAAAGTAAGTTCCAAGTCATTAGGGCATCATTTGCCCACCCAAATCAACCATTAAATCTAAACTATCCAGACGGCCCGGTTGAACCAGAATGTACCCGGTATTATGTGCTTAGTTACTTAGGCCTCCTTGAGGTCTAAGTTTGATATTGTTTTTATATTTTGGTTCCTTAAGTTCCTATCTTTTAGTACATTAAAAAGATTTGGGTTAAGTCATGTGAAAACAGGAGAACCAGGTCAGTTTTGCAAACCATGTAGGCTAGACTCGATTTTGACCAGTCTAACGTTTCTAAGGATTTGGGGTAGCAAATCAAGTCCAAATGCTAAAATTCCACTGGGAGGAGTTAGGGGACATCCTAGGGTTTCCATCCATATAAGGAAATCCAAATCATGCTTAAGTTTTGCATGATAAATGGGACTCACAATACCGGCCAGTAAACTGCCCAGTCATGCTAGCCGACGTTGTGGATGTTTTTTAGCCAAATAACCATCTAGTCTTGTCTAAACAGCATACTTCGCAAGATAAAAGGTGTTTAGATATAATCATGGACCTTTCTACTCAACCACAAGAAGAACCAATGAGAAACAAGTGTAGAAAGGCAGTAAAGATCCCATTGGCCAGGCGTAAAGTGCAAGGGAGACAAGGCCACTTTTTACTTTTCTCTCACATATGGGCAGCATCTTGCTTGCTTACTTGCTTACTTAGGTTGATTGTAATCAATGTAATCTAGCTTGTTTTGATACATTAAGTTGTAATTAGCTTGATTAAATCATGTTTAGTTAAAACTGATTTGATTAAGCTAGATTAGGCTAGATTAAGCGAGGTTAGAGGTTTCCTAACATTGAAGAAACCTCTTAAACCTTTTTGGGCAGCCTAGGGACGTTTATATAAGGGCCTTAGGGACCTTATTTTGTACTAAGCTTTTATCCTTGAAATTGAAAGAGAATTGGGACCGTTGCTCTTGTTTCATTTAAGCACTTGACTTGCTTATCTCTAACTAGGTCAGTTAGAGTGGTGATCAAGTGAGTCTTAAGCCTTCATTAAGAGGTGATATCTGTAACCTAATTGAGCTTAAGGATGCTAAACTCAAGCTTAGTGGTCATATGTATATCTAAGTGAGAGTTTAGTTTCATTTATCCTTCACTATCTCACGGATTCCCCTGAGACTCCCTTGTGATTTCAGCTTGCTTCCTTTGCATTTGAAATCAGAATTGAGTGTTCATTGAATTCCCTTCATAGATACATCATATTTGGTATCAAAGCAAGTTTTATCTTGGCCTGAAACCTACCCCTACATGCCCCAAAGCCATCCAAACACTTTCCCAAACACAAGTCCCTATTATGCTCCAAACAGCCCGTATACACAGTGAGTGCTAGCTTGAGTTTAGATGAGCAACTCGATACTGTTTTGAAGAGTATCATGATATTACACTTCAAATCAAGAACTTAAGAGTTCTAATCAAGAACTAAGAGCTCAGCATGAGTACCTACAGAAACAGCAAGGTACCTTCTTGAAACAAAAGCAAAATACCAATGAAGAACCAACTCAGTTTGTTTAAAGAGAAGAAGAAGTAAGCAAGCAATCCCATGAGTTTGTCTAGTGAGGATGAACCACTAAGGAGGATCAGAATGGAACTAAGATTTCAAGCCAACTCTAATGATTTTAGAGTTAAGATTCCAAAATTTGAAAAAAAGTTGGATCTAGGCGAGTTCCTTGAATGAATGTATACGGTGGAGAGAGTTTTTGAGTACAAGAATGTGTCTGATGATAAGAAAGTAAAGTTGGTGGCCCTTAGGCTAAGTATGCCTCTCTCTAGTGGATTACCATTGTGCCAAGAGGGTTATGTGTAGGAAAAGCAAGATCATGACGTGGGAGAAGATGAAAGCAAAGCTAAAATCACGGTTTCTTCCATCCACTTACATCCAAGATAGCTACTCTGTGTTCCATAATCTTACACATGGTGGCATCAATGTTGAAGAATACACACCTGAGTTTGAGAAACTCATAATCAAGTGTGATATTCAAGAGCCAGAAGAGCAAACCATTGTTAGATATTTAGGGGGACTTGATCCTAAGTATGCTAATGTAGTTAAATTGCAACAATACACCACCTTTGACGAAGTATGTGTGCTTGCTCAGAAGGTTAAGCAACAAAGAAAATCAAGGCCCTTTAAGCATGAGTTTCCAAAGCCCCCACTTCATAATGAACCCTTGAATAATGGGAGCTCCATTTTTCTCCCTAAACCCACGGCACGGAGTCCTCCCACCTCACAAAAGAGCCAAAGTCCACAGCAGGGCCTACCCCCACAACCTAGACCTAAACCCATTTCTAAGGGCATCCAAAGATGTTTTAAGTGCCAAGAATTTGGGCACTTAGCTTCGGATTGTACCAACCGTGGATTTATTACCTTAGGCAAATGGAAGGCAATAGAAGAGGCCTAATTAGGGAAGGAAAATGAAGAGAATGTTGGGGATGATCTTGAGGGAACTTTGGAGGAGATAATAGTGCAAGCAAATGAAGGGGAAATACTTACTTTAAGCACAAACCATCCACTAAAGAGCCCTGAGCATAACTTTTCGTGACTCATTACCTAAGGTAACTAATTCTGAAATTAGGACATCTAAGGAAAGGAATCTAGATGCATCCAAAGGTGTTTCCCCAAGGCAGATTCAAATAAGCATGAATGATGAGTGGAAAGTAGTCCTTAAGACCAAAAGAGACTTATTCGAATGGCTGGTATTATTTCAGCTAGAATTGTAACCATAAGTAGGAGATGATTACCCAAACAATTTGAGGTTAAATCTTTCTTAACATGGGGAGAATAACAGAGATCTACTCATGATCCTCAATTTGGACTAAGAGGTTAGTCAAGGTAATCAGGTTTTAACATCCCAATCCCAAGAAAAGCCCACATTTTTTTCTAGGACCATAATAACAGTAGGTTCCCGGTTCGAATTAGAATATAAGCCCGATTTTGAGTCCTTAATTACGTCCACTTTGATGAGATTGAACTTCAATATTTTTGCTAAATGTTTAAAGTTCAAGAAGCCAGCTTTCCAATAAGGAAAGTCCCAAGTCATTAGGACTTCATTTGCCCACCCAAATCAGCCATTAAATCCAAGCTATCCAGACTACCCGGTTGAACCAGAATGTGCCCAGTTTGTGTGCTTAATTATTTAGGCCTCCTTAATGTGTAAGTTTAATATTTTTGATGGTTTCATTCCTTAGATCTTATATTTTAGGGCATATAAAAAGATTTGGGCTAATTCATGTAAAAATGGGAGAACTAGGTCAGTTTTGCAAACCATGCAGGCTGGACCTGATTTTGACCAATCTGAAGTTTCTAAGGATTTGGGGCAGTAAATCAAGTCCAAAGGCTAAAATTCCACTTGGAGGCATTAGGGGACATCCCAAGGGTTCCATCCATGCAAGGAAATCTAAATCATGCTCACTTTTTACATGATAAAGAAGACTCATAATACTTCCAGTAAACTGCGTAGTTATGCTAGCTGATGCCATGGAGGTTTCTTAGCCATCTAACCATCTAGTCTTACCTAAATAGCATGCTTAGAAAGATAAAAGATGTTTAGACATAATCATGGACCTTTGTACTCAACCATAAAAAGAACCAATGAGAAACAAGCGAAGAAAGGCAGCAAAGATTCCATTGGCCAGACATAAGGTGCAAGGGAGACAAGGTACATCCTTCCACCACTGACACTAAGGATGACACCACACCACTACCACTAGAGGAGGATACTGAGGATGATGAGTCTATAGGGGAGAACGAGCTTAAGGGTAGGGAGGATGAGCTAGGGCAGAACCTATTGAGGAGGGAAACCCTGGAGAGGAACCCTCAGTTAAGTACGAACTTGAGGAAGACCTAGGGGAAGACTCTGAGAACGAACTTTTAGGGGAGGATGATCCTGAGGAGGACCTAATGGAGAAGAAGACCCTGAGGAAGATCTAGAGGAAGACCCCAAGGAGGAACCTTTAGAGGAGGATGATCTCGAGGAGGACCCCGTAGAGGAAAAAGACCTTGAGGTAGAACAGGAGGAAGAGCCTCTAGAGGATGAGGAACTCGAGGAGGAATCCTTAGAAGGCGACGACCTGGTAGAGGAACAGCTGATAGAGGAAGATCTAGAGGAATACCTAGTCAAGGAGAAACCTAAGCCTGAGGTCACCCGCTAGAAGTGGGGCAAATGTGGTCGAATGTGTCGGGGTATATGCCCATTGGACGTCCCTGGCCAGTAGAAGCTAATAGCTAATTCGAAAGTTTTATTTTCTAGGACTGTGTTGTTTAGTTTATCCTTCTGTTCTTTTGTTAAGCCACTGTGGGCTAACAAAGTTATTAATCATTTATGTAACGAAGAGTATTAGTATGGGATACTTGTGGTTTAAAACCAATTCAATTGAATCTTTCTGTGTTACCTGGATGCTAATGTTCATTATTGTGAATGATGGGAACTATTTGAATGTGTTGCCAATATGATGTGTATGAAACATGTGATGAAGTGGCTGGACCACATGAATGTGGCAAGGTTTTTATGATTGAAAAACCTACGTTAAATTTTACATGATATAGTAATATACGATGTCTTACTGAATTATAGTAGTACATGTGTCATGAACTATTAGGAGAGGAACTAAACTTGACTTATTTTCTGAATAGGATGGCGGGAAACAACAACGAATCTCAAACTGGGCCCCACCCCATTTCAAGGACCTCTATGAACCTGGAGATTCCCATGTCCCACTTTAGGGAACGGTTGGAAGCCCTTCACCCTAGGAATAGGAATAGGTCTCGCAGTCAGGTGGAGGAAACCAACCCACCAACTGGGGCAGAACTTACCAACGTCCTATAGCTGGAGCTACTGTAAAAGCAGGGGGAATAGCTGCAGCGCCAAAATGAGCACCTGCAGAAGCTGATGGAGGCTAGGGAGAGGAAGGTTGAGGAGGATAATTCCTATATGTTCAAGAAATTTACGAGTCACCACCCACCTGTTTATAATGGCACCCCTAACCCTAAACCCTTCGAGGACTTGATTCGAGGCATAGAAAAGGTATTTGATGCCCTCCAATGCCCTGAGGAGTGGAAGGTGGGCTTTGCGGTGTTTTACCTGAAGGATAAGGCCGACCTATGGTGGGCCACGGTGCGAGAGAGATAGTATGAGCCTGGATTTGACTGGATAAAGTTCAAGGAGTTGATCAAGGACCATTTTTAGCCCATCTCCCTCTAGAAGGCGAGGGAGAACGAGTTCATGTAGCTACAATAAGGGAGCATGAGTGTGCTAGAGTATGCCTCCAAGTTTATAGAGCTTTCCCGTTTCGGCCCGGCCTTTGTAACCAATGATAGGCTCAAGATGAACCGGTTCGAGGTCATACTCAACCCCATCATCAAGGACAGGATGTCGGTATGCCGGTACACCTCCTATATGGACTTGTATGATATCACAGCTAATGTAGAGAGGGTGATGAAAGAGAGGAATAATTACTTTAATGGGCAGCGTGGACTCAAGAGGACTAGGGATTAACGAGAAAATTTTTCACTTGCAAGAAACATACAAGAGGCCTCCTAGGAACCATTACTCTGATAACAACGCACATGGAGGCTAGCAGCCCAACACTCGGCCTAGGGTAACCTGCAATGCTTGCAGGAGGGCGGGACATTACGCCCAGGAGTGTCGTTCTGTTAAAATGTGTTTCCGCTGTGGGGCCCTCAACATCAGATTCGGGATTGCCCATGTCCCCCACCTCTTGCTACCCAAGGTCATGAGAAACAGGGACAATAGTCCTAGCAACATTACCAGAACTGACGTGGGCAGGCAGCCAACCTAAATCATCAGGGCCAAGCACCCCAGCAGAATTAGGCTCGACCTCCCAACCAACCACCACAAAACACCGGAGGCAGAGTGTATGTGATGCGCAAGGGAGAAGCAGAGGATGCTCTGAAATTTGTGACGGGCACATTCTCTATTCAAACTCAACTAGTAGATATTTTTTTTTATGTAGGTGCTACACACTCTTTCATTTCTGCTAAACTGGTTGAGACACTAGGGTTAGTTCCGACTCGTAAATCCTCTCTATTGTCTGTGATCCTCCTTGATAGGAAGACTGTAAGGTGTGAGGAACTATATGAGGACTCCCCTATTTGAATGTATGAGCATGAGTTTCTGGCTAACCTATATAGGTTTGACTTAACTGACTTTGGCATCTGGGGGATTAATTGGTTACCAAACTATCAGGCTCAAATAGACTATCCAAAACAAAGAATCACCCTAAGGAGGACCAATGGGGAGAAAGTAGTGCATAAAGGCAAGGCTTGAAGACCCAGAGTTAAGCTGATCACAGTAATGAAAGCCCACAAGTTGTTAGAAAGAGGTTACGAGAGGTTCTTACACAACATAGTGGAAACTAAGGCTATTGAATCCTCCCTTGAAGACATTCCAGTAGCGAGGGAATTCCCGGATGTATTCTCGGAGGAGATTCCTGGCATGCCACCCTTTAGGGAAGTAGAGTTCTGTACTGATCTGGTACCCGAAGCCACCCGCATCTCTAAGGCAACCTATTGAATGGCACTGGCGAAGCTTAAGGAGTTAAAGATGCAACTTGACGAGCTATTAGAAAAAGGGTATATTCAACCTAGTATGTTTTCATGGGAAGCCCCGGCATTGTTCGTCAAAACGAAGAATAGGACCTTGAGGTTCTGCAAAGACTATAGGGAGTTGAATAAGATAACGGTCAAGAACGGTTATCCTTTACCCAGAATAGACGACCTCTTCGATCAACTCAGAGGTACGGGGACTTTCTAAAAGATAAACCTTCGTTCGGGTATCACAGCTTCAAATCAAAGACGAAGACATACCCAAGACTGCCTTCCGCACTCGATATGGGCATTATGAGCTCGTAGTGATGGCCTTTGGGCTTACTAATGCCCCCAGAGGCGTTCATGGACCTCATGAAAGAGTTTTTAAACCCTACCTAGACCAGTTTGTGGTGGTGTTTATAGAAGATATACTGATTTACTCGAGAACTCCAGGGGATCATACCCAGCATTTGAGGACCGTCCTAGAAGTATTGAGGAAGAATGAGTTGTATGCCAACTTTACAAAGTGTGAATTCTGGTTGAGTACAGTGGCGTTTTTGGGACATGTAGTATCTAACGAGGGAGTATCTGTAGATCCTCAAATGATAGAGGCTGTAACGAAGTGGCTACGACCTAAAAATCTGACGGAGGTGAGGAGTTTCTTGGGCTTGGTAGGGTATTATCATAGGTTTGTCCAAGACTTCTCAAAGATCGCCACCCTGCTCGTCAACTTGACCAGGAAGGTTGCTGAGTATGAATGGATGGAGCAATGCGAGAAAACGTTTTAAGAACTTAAGAAAAGACTGACAAGTGCGCCCATATTAGCCTTACCCACCGCCGATAAGGACTTTATGGTGTACAGCGATGCATCTAGGAGCGGATTGGGGTGCGTGCTCATGCAGGAGAATCATGTAATAGCCCATGCTTTGCGACAATTGAAGACTCATGAGCGGAACTAGTCGACTTATAACCTAGAGTTAGCAGCTGTTGTGTTCACACTGAAGATTTGGAGGCAGTACCTGTATGGGGTACATTGCGAAGTTTTCACTAACCAACAAAGTTTAAAATACCTCTTTTCACAAAAGGATCTGAATCTGAGGCAGATAAGGTGGCTGGAATTTCTGAAAGACTACGATGTCCATTTCCAGTACCCCCCGGGAAAAGCTAATGTAGTTGCTGATGCATTGAGTCGCCGACCATACCCAGCACTAAACTGCTTACTGGCACTGCCCAGTAACTTGTGTGAGGAGTTTCGAGAGGTGGAGCTTAACGTCATCACCCTGGAGGCCAAGTCTATGCTTTGTGCCATGGAAGCACAGCCAACTCTTATAGATGAAGTTCGAGGAGCATAGGTTATAGACCTTCAATTGGAACGAATTAAGGAGGAGATATTAGTGGGGAAAGCACCTGGGTTCGTAATCCATGAAGATAGTACCATAAGGTTCCATAACCGGGTGTGTGTTCCTGTAGTAGAGGTGCTTAAGAAGAAGATTCTGGATGAGGGTCACAATACTCCATACTCTGTGCACCCAGGGGAAAATAAACTATACAAAGATATGAAGCAAACATTCTGGTGGAGCAACATGAAGCATGAAGTATCCAACTATGTGGCAAAGTGCCTAACCTGTCACAGGGTGAAGATTGAACACCAGCGACTGGCAAGACTTTTGCAACCTCTGGACGTCCATGAGTGGAAATGAGATTCAATGTCTAGGGATTTTGTGGAAGGCTTACCACTGACTCAGACGAAGAACAAGTAATTTAGGTAATAGTGGATCGGCTCACAAAAACGGTGCATTTTATAGCCATGAGCAATACCTGGGCTTTGGACCAGCTAGCCCAATAGTGCGACTATTTAGAGTGCCCAGCACCATAGTGTCAGACCAGGACACCAGATTCTAGTCGGATTTCTGGCAAAAGCTACAGGAGGCATTTGGGACATTATTACGTTTCAATATTACTTTTTATCCAGCCACGGATGGGCAAACTAAGCGCACTATCCAGACATTAGAAGACGTGTTAAGAGCTTGTGCCCTGGACTTTAAGAAAGTGCAGGACGAATAGCTGGCACCAATAGAATTCTCTTACAACAACAGTTATCACGTAAGTGTCGGGATGGCCTCGCATGAGGCACTGTATGAGAGGAAGTGCAGAACTCCGCTCTATTGGCAGGAAATCAACAAGGCCTAACCATTGGACCTGAATTGATTCAAGCTACTACCGATAAGAGTAGAGTGATTCAGGAATGGATGAGAGCCGCCAAGAGTCGCCAAAAGAGCTACGTCTATCGAAGGTGTAGGCCCTTGGAATTTTAAGTAGGTGACCAAGTATTTCTCAGGGTATCCCCAACCAAGGGAATCGCGAGATTCAGTATGGCAGAAAAACTTAGCCCAAGGAACATCGAGCCGTATCCAGTTACACAAGGGGTTGGGGAGGTGGCGTATCAGTTAGAACTGCAGCCTAAACTTCCAAGGGTACACAACGTATTCCATGTGTCACAGCTATGGAAGTACATCCTAGACCCCTCTCATGTAATGAAGCCCGACCCCATATAGCTCTAGGAAGACCTATCGTATGAGGAGCAGCCTGTGCAGGCCCTAGATTAGCGAGAGAAACACCTTTGTAGGAAGACAATGCCCTTAGTAAAGGTCCTCTAGGCCAACCATGAGGTATCAGAAGCAACCTGGGAACCAGAGTAGGAGATGCGGGATAAATACCCTCACTTGTTCCCATAACCAGGTGTGTATAGTTTCGGGGACGAAACTTTCTTAAGTGGGGCAATATGTAAAAGCCCGAAAATCCAATATAAGGAATCATAGGACGTGGACCAACCCTCAAAATCCAAGTCAATACGAAAGATTTTTCAGCCATGATTTCCTTTCAAATTTTACTTATCTGATAAAAAGAATGAATTTAAAATTTTATTCAGGTTATATGTCCCTCGATTTATTTGTTATTTGATTTCTTACTTATTTACCTCCCTGGATTTAATTATTTATTTACCCATTTATACTTAATTTTTGGTGGCCTCCTTAATAGGTAAATTTCCTCTAAAGTAACCTTTGACCCAAGATTTTCTTTCCAAAATTCCTAAGACTTTAAAAAAAAAAAAATTTCCTCTTTCGTTACCCTAGTAACCGGCCCTCTCCCCCTTTATTCTCTCCCTCTTACTTATAGTACACACAGCCCCCCTTAAACCCTAGCTGCATCCTTCGCGCTCTCTTGCTCTCTCTTTTGTTCTCTCTGTCACTTTCCCTCTCTCAACCTCTCACCCTCCCTTCCTCCTGTGCGCACCGACAATAGCCCACCACCAGCCACCGAACAGTCGTCGGCACCACCGTACTTCTCCCCCTCTTCTCTCTTTGCTTGTGGTAAGTAGGCCGCACCTCCATGCACCCCATGCATACAAACTCCCAAAACTTAGAGTTTTTATGTTTTGTCACTATTTTATGGTTTTGGGTCAAGAATTCAAGTATGCAAAGTTTAATACGAGTTTTATAATTCTTTTTCATATTTTAACCCCTAAGGGTGTGACGATTCAATCGCTCTTCTCCCAAGATCTAATCAAGTTGAGCCTAAAAGTGGTATTTAAAAATGGTTTTGGTTAAAGTTAGAAAACTTGGCTTGATTTGGATTGGAGGGGGCATGGCATCATTGGGCTCGACATGGGAAATTGTTGATTTGGTTGTATTTATAACATGGCCTCAAAGGAGTACACTCTAGGGTAAAGGTAGGGGCAGAATGTTACTAGTTTGAGACAGATCTTGCCTTGAATTTCAAAATTTGGCCATGGAGTTTTATGGATCAACAAATCACCAAATTGTTACGGTAGATAGATCAACGTTTCCTCTACACTATGGCTTTTGAATCACTAGAATCAGAGTTAAATTGGGCAAGTTATGGCAAGTTACCGGAGGCTATCCAGATCTGGATAGTCAGTAACAAGGATTTTGTTTTGAGGTTTTCGACCTAGTAGTTGGCTGATTTGAGGGAATCATTGAATATAGAATTTGTAGGGGACAAGTTGGCCCTTCCAGAATGTGCAAAGGCATCGAATTTTGACATTGGGAGCTCTGGTTATGGCTTCTAGAAGTCGGACCTAAATTCTGACCTACATCGGACACTGGAATAACCATGTTTGGAAATTCCTAGGAGTGCCTAAAAATTATCGAAAAATTTCTATAAGTGGGGGATGGGCTTTAGCTGTGGTCTATAAGATTTGGAATAAGTGAGAATGCTGTTTTGATCCAGGTGCGGATTATTAGGCCCAATTAAGAAACCAAGCCCGTGATTGTACGGATTCCAAGTAACAATCATGCTCTAACCCTTCCCTGAAGTCACTTGAAAAATGTGTGTGATGAACATGGTAAGGGCTGCCTTTGAATGTTTGTTTTATATGAAATCATAGATTGTATTGATTGAACGTGGAGTGAAACAATTGTGTGGCTTGGGCTGAGTTAGCTTGCTATGCTAATGAACATAGATGTTTACACTGATTGTATTATACGGGAATATATATATATATATATTATATTATATATATATATATATATATATATATATATATATATATAATATATATATATATATACACACACACTATGGATATGCTATGGGGATCGAATTGTGTCGAATTGAAATGTGTGTGTTGATTTAGCATTTAAAGGATAAGCATGAATGTATAAATAAATGGCTTTATGGGTGAGACTGTGAGCTATGTTATGATAATGAAGGCCATTACCCTTCCCCAGGTAAAATTACATGCATATGAGCAGCCACGTATCCTGCTGGGATGTGGGCCAGGTTAGCGGCAGCCGTCCATGTTGACGGTGGGATAGGAAATGATTAAGCGGTAACCATCCAAGTCAATGGTAGGCCAGATTGAAGTTAAGCGGCCGCGTTGAACCCAAGCACAGGCCACGAGACCCAGTGGGGTCGCTCACCCTTAAGAACCTGAAAATTATAAAATGACTGGTATGGCTATGTGCATCAACTAAGAATATATAAGTGTGGTATGTTTGCATCAACTAAGACCGAATAAGTGTGTCTGACCGCCTCCCCACCCCTAAAATTTTTAAAAATGAATTTGTGTGCATACTTTGATTGTTAGGGCTAATTGTTATGGAGTTTATCTCATTTTGTGCAAAATGTTTTGTCAGGTGAAGTGTTTGCGTATAGGATTGGGGACCCAAAGTTAGAGTGAGGCTCCGATGTTTGGACCACTAGTTTGCATCAAGTAGTCGGTTTGAGAAGGAACATGTATTGGAATTTGTTTAATTTAGTAGTTGCTTTAACTGTGGTTGAAATCTTTTAATTGAGATATTACTAAAGAATATTCTGCATTAAAGTTTGGTTGGTACTCAGCCTGGTGTTTCCACGAAGAAAATATAGTAGTAACACCCCAGTTAGGTTTTCTGCTACCACATAAGTTAATATTAGTAAAAAAGAATGGAATACCGGGGGAAATAGACATTCTGGTGGAGCAATATGAAGTTAAAAGTAGTCGACTTTGTGCTAAAGTACCTAACCTGTCAGAGGGTGAAGATTAAACACCACTGATCGGCGAGGGTTTTGCAACCGCTGGACATCCCTACGTGGAAGTGGGATTTAGTGTCCATGGATTTTATGGTAGGCTTACCACTGACTCAGAAGAAGAACAACGCAATTTGGGTAATAGTGGATCGGCTCATGAAAACAGCACATTTTATTGCCATGCGGAATACCTGGACTCTGGACCAGCTAGCCCGCGCATACCTCGAAGAGATAGTGTCATCACACGGAGTGCCCAGCTCCACAGTGTCAGACCAGGACACCAGATTTCAATCGAGTTTCTAACAAAAGCTATAGGAGGTACATTTCAGTATTGGTTTTCATCCAACCACGGACGGGCATACTGAGCGCACTATCCAGGCACGGGAAGAAATGCTGAGAGCTTGTGCCCTGGACTTCAAGAAAGCGTGGGACAAATAGCTGGCACTAATAGAATTCTCCTACAATAACGGTTACCACGCAAGTATCGGGATGGCCCCGTAAGAGGCGCTGTATGGGAGGAAGTGCAAAACTCCACTCTGTTGGTAGGAAATCGATGAGGCCCTAACCATTGCACCTGAATTGATTCAAGCTACCATCGATAAGATACGAGTGATTCAGAAACGGATTAGAGCCACCAAGAGCCGCCAAAAGAACTACGCCACCAACTATGTATTTATCAGAGTATCCCCAACCAAGGAAATCACTTGATTCGGTATGGCAGGAAAACTTAGCCCAAGGTACATCGGGCTGTACCCAGTTACACAAAGGGCTGGAGAGGTGGTGTATTGCTTATAACTATCGCCTAAACTTCCAAGGGTACACAACGTGTTCCATGTGTTATAGCTACAGAAGTACATCCCAAACTCCTCTCATGTAATCGAGTCTGACCCCATATAGCTTCAGGAAGACTTGTCATATGAGGAGCAGCCTGTGCAGGTCCTAGATCGACGAGAGAAACATCTTTGTAGGAAGATGGAGCCCTTGGTAAAGGTCCTCTAGGCCAACCACGACATATTGGAAGCAACCTAAGAACCAGAGCAGGAGATGCGAGATAAATGCCCTCACCTGTTCCCATAACCAAGTGCGTATAAGTTTCGAGGACGAAATTTTCTTTAGTGGAGTAGTATGTAAAATCCTAGAAGTTCATTTTCATAATGATAGCGGTTACCGCAGTTTAATGAAGTTTTGGGGACAAAACTTTCTGAAGTGAGGTAGTACATAAAACCCTGGAAATCCAATATGGAGAATCATAGGACGTGGATCGATCCTTATAATCCAACTCAATGCGAAGGATTTTTTCCCCATGATTTCTTTTCAAATTTTACTTATCTCATAAAAAAATGAATTTAAAATTTTATTCGGATTATATGTCGCTCGATTTATTTGTTATTCGATTTCTTACTTATTTACCTCCCTAGATTTAACTATTTATTTACCCATTTATACTTAATTTTTGGTGGCCTCCTTAATGGGTAAATTTCCCCTAAAGTAACCTTTGACACAAGATTTTCTTTCCAAAATTCCCAAGACTTTTTTTTAAAAAAAGAATCTTTTTCCCCTTTTGTTACCTGAGTAACCGGCCCCCCGCCCCCTTTATTCTCTCCCTTTTCTTCACACCACGTACAGCCCCCCTTAAACCCTAGCTGCACCCTTCTCTCTCTCTTGCTCTCTCTTTCACTCTCTCTCCCTCTCCCTCTCACCCTCGCTTCCTCCTTTGTGAGTTGACAACAACACACCGCTAGCTACATGCCACCGACCACCGCACAGCTGCCGACTCCACCATACTTCCCCCCCTCTTCTCTCCTTGCTTGTGGTACCTGGGGTGCACCCCCATGCACCCCATGCATACAAACCCCCAAAAGCTAGAGTTTTTATGTTTTGTCACTATTTTATGGTTTTGGGTCAAGAATTCAAGTATGCAAAGTTTAATACGAGTTTTATAATTTTTTTTTCCAGATTTTAAGCCCCGAGGGTGTGACAATTCAATCACTCTTCTCACAAGATCTAATCAAGGTGAGCCTAAAACTGGTATTTGATAATCATTTTGGTTAAAGTTAGAAAACTTGGCTTGATTTGGATTAGAGGGGGGTATGAGATCGTTGGGTTTGATATGGGAAATTGTTGATTTGGTTGTATTTAAAACGTGGCCTAAAAGGAGTACACTCTAGGGTAAAGGTATAGGCAAAATGTCACTGGTTAGGGACAAATCTTTCCTTGATTTTAAAAATGTGTATACGGGGTTGTACAGATCAACAAATCATGAAATTTTGGTGGTAGATATGCCAAGGTGTCCTCTACACTAAGACTTTTGAATCACTGGAATCGGAGTTAAATTGCGCAGGTTATGGGTAAGTTACCGGAGGCTATCCAGATCTGGATAGTCAGTGATAGGGATTTTGTTGTGATTTTTTTTGACCTAGTAGTTGGCTGATTTGGAGGAAACATTAAACATAGACCTTGTAGGCGATAATTTGGCCTTTCCATAATGGGTAAAGCCTTTGCGTTTTGACATTGGGAGCTCTGGTTATGGCTTCTGGAAGCCGAACCTAAATTCTCACCTGTCCCGGATATTGGAATAACCACCTTTGGAAATTTCTAAGAGTGCCTAAAAATTGTAGAAAACATTTTATAAGTGGGGAATGGGCATTAGTTATGGTCCATAAGATTTGGACTAATTGCAAACGCTGTTTTGGTGCAAGTACGGATTCCAGGTAACAATCATGTCCTAACCCTTCCCCGAAGTCGCTTGAAAAATATGTGTGATGAACATGGCAAGGGCTACCTTTGAATGTTTGTTTTATTTGAAATCATGGATTGCACTGATTGAACGTGGAGTGAAACAATTGTGTGGCTTGGGTTGAGTTAGCTTGCTATGCTAGTGAACATAGATGTTTGAACTGATTCTATTATATGGGAATATATATATATGTATATATCTATATATATATATATATATCTATATATATATATATATATATATATATATACACACACACACTATGGATATGCTTTGGGGATCAAATTGTGTCGAATTAATATGTGTGCGTTGATTTAACATTTAAAGGATAAGCATGAATGTATAAATAAATAGGTTTATGGGTGAGACTGTGAGCTATATTATGATATTGAAGCCCATTAGCCTTCCCCAGGTAAAATTGCATGCATGTGAGCGGCCGCGTGCCCTGCTGGGAAGTGCGCCAAGTTAGTGGTAATGGTCCATGTTGACGGTAGGCCAGGAAATGGTTAAGCGGTAACCGTTCACATCGATAGTAGGCCAGGTTGAAGTTAAGCGGCTGTGTTAAACCCAAGTGCAGGTCATGAGACCCAGTGGGGTTGCTCACCCTTAAGAACCTAAAAGTTATAAAAGGAACTGGTATTGCTGTGTGCATCAACTAAGAATATATAAGTATGGCCTATTTGCATCAACTAAGAACGAAAAAGTGTGTCTGGCTGTCTCCCCACCCCTAAAATATTTAAAAATGAATTTGTGTGCGTACTTTGACTGTTAGGGTGATTGTTATTGAGTTTGTCTCATTTTGTGAAAAATATTTTGTTTTCAGGTGAAGTGTTTGCGCATGGGATTGAGGACCCAAAGTTAGAGCGAGGCTCCGATGTTTGAACCGATAGTTTGCATCAAGTAGTTGTTTTGAGAAGGAACTTGTATTGGAATTTGAAGTTTAGTGTTGCTTTAACTATGGTTAAAATCTTTTAACTGAGATATTACTGAAGAATATTCTGCATTAAAGTTTGGTTGATACTCAGCTTGGTGTTTCCATGAAGGAAATACGGTGGAGAAACACCAGTTAGGTTTTTCGCTGCCACGTAGGTTAATATTAGTAATGAAGAAGGGAATACCAGGGGGAAAAACATTCTGGTGGAGCAACATGAAGCATGAAGTATGAAGTAGCCGACTATGTGGCAAAGTGCCTAACCTGTCAGAGGGTGAACATTGAACACCAGTGACCGGTGCGACTTCTGCATCCGCTGGACGTCCTTGAGTGGAATTGGGATTCAGTGTCCATGGATTTTGTGATAGGCTTACCACTGACTTACAGGAAGAACAACACAATTTGGGTAATAGTGGATCGACTCACAAAAACTGCGCATTTTATAGCCATGAGGAATACCTGAACTCTGGACCAGCTAGCCCGCGTATACCTCGAAGAGATAGTGCGACCACACGGAGTGCCTAGCTCTATAGTGTTAGACCAGAAGACCTGATTCCAGTCGGGTTTATGAAAAAAGTTACAGGAGGCATTTGGGACATTATTACGTTTCAATATTCCATTTCATCCAGCCACGGATGGGCAAACTGAGCGCACTATCCAGACACTGGAAGACATGTTGAGGGCTTGTGCCCTGGACTTCAAGAAAGTGTAGGACGAATAGCTGGCACTAATAAAATTCTCCTACAATAACAGTTATCACGCAAGTATCGGGATGGCCCCATATTAGGCGCTGTATGGGAGGTAGTGCAGAACTCCACTCTATTGGCAGGAAATCGACGAGGCCTTAACTATTGGACCTGAATTGATTCACGCTACCACCAATACGATTCGAGTGATTCAGGAACGGTTGAGAACCGCCCAGAGCCGCCAAAAGAGCTATGCCGACCGAAGGTGTAGGCCCTTAGAATTTCAAGTGGGTAACAAAGTATTTCTCAGGTATCCCCAACCAAAGGAATCGCTTGATTCGGTGTGGCAGGAAAACTTAGACCAAGGTATATCGGGCCATAACCAGTTACACAAAGGGTTGGGGAGGTGGTGTATCGGTTAAAACTACCGCCTAAACTTCCAAGGGTGCACAACGTGTTCCATGGGTCACAGCTACGGAAGTACATCGCAGACCCCTCTCATGTAATCGAGACCGACCCGATATGGCTCCAGGAGAACCTGTCGTATAAGGGGCAGCCTGTGCATATCCTAGATTGGCAAGAGAAATACCTTCGTAGGAAGACAGTGCCCTTAGTAAAAGTCCTCTGGGCCAACCGCGAGATATCGGAAGCAACCTCGAAACCAGAGTAGGAGATGCGAGACAAATACCCTCGCTTGTTCCCATAACCAGGTGCATATAAGCTTTAGGAATGAAACTTTCTTAAGGGGGGTAGTATGCAAAACTCTAGAAGTTCATTTTCGTGATTATAGCGGTTTCTGCAGTTTATTGAAGTTTCGGGAACGAAACTTTCTTAAGTGTGATGGAATGTAAAACCCCAGAAATCCAATATGGGGAATCATAGGACAGGGACCGACCCTCATAATCCAAGTTAATGCGAAAGATTTTTACCTCATGATTTCTTTTCAAATTTTACTTATCTCATAAAAAGAATGAATTTAAAATTTTATTCCGGTTATATGTCCCTCGATTTATTTGTTATTCGATTTCTTGCTTATTTACCTCCCTAGATTTAACTATTTATGTACCTATTTATACTTATTTTTTTTGTGGCCTCCTTAACGGGCAAATTTCCTCTAAAGTAACCTTTGACCCAAGATTTTCTTTCCAAAATTCCTAAGACTTTAAAAAGAAAATTTTTCCCTTTTGTTACCCTAGTAACCGGCCCCCCCCTTTATTCTCTCCCTCGTCCTTACACCACACACAGCCCCCTTAAACTCTAGCTACACCCTTCTCTCTCTCTTGCTCACTCTTTCGCTCTCTCTCTCTCCCCCTCTTGCCCTCCCTTCCTCCTCCATGGGCTGACAACAACCCACCGCCGACTGCTGCACAGCTGCTGCAACCACCATACTTCGCCCCCTCTTCTCTCCTTGCTTGTGGTAGGTGGGGTGCACCCCCATGCACCCCATACATACAAACCCCCAAAAGCTAGAGTTTTTATGTTTTGTCAACAATTTGCATAAAAACCACTTCAAATCAAGGCATAGTTTCACCCCAAAATAATTTTAACACATTTTCCATACACCACAAAGACTCTTACTATTTTTATTATCAAAATCTTTCCCCATGGAATCAGTCTATAGTTTATGCATACAAAAAACTAATAGTTGCACTAAATAGGATAATTCTATTGAAAAATTCGTAACTCAAAGACCTCATATCTAAAATTTACGAAACATTGTAGAAAAATATGAAGTATTATGAATAATCTACCATACAATTTTTCTAAGTTCCCTTTAAGCCAATCCTCCACAAAAATTGAAACAATGCAAGAAGATGTACACTAAAATAATGCAATTTCAATAAAAAAAATCCATAAATAGTGAAGTAAACATCCAAAATTCATGCAAATTTACAGAAAATCGCCAATCATAATAGAGAATATATAGTAAAAGTTTTATAATTTTTCACCAAACAAATAACTCCTAGCAATTAAAGCAAGGACCAAAATTAAGCACTAAAATAGGGCAATTTCAATCAAAAATTTATAACTCACAAAAATCACCTCCAACTTCACAAAAATTTTTACAAAATTGCACCAATACTATAATATTTAGAAAATTTCGGGAAGCCAATTAATAATTTCCAAAAATTCAAATAGTGTGTGAATTCAGGGGAAATCCGAAAATTGAACACAATTTTCTCATTTTTGGCTCCCCTAATTCAACAATCAAGTCAATAAGCATAATCTAAGGCATACAAGAACAAATTTACAGCACACCTATCAAGTTCACAACATCCACTTAATCCAAATTTACAATTGAACATGAAACTTATAAGGGTAGGTTTCTACCAATTGAAATTAGCTTTCTAATCTATCCAACCCTAAAAACATTAAATTCATATCTTTAGCCCTTGGTTCATTTCCTAAATTCAGTCATAAACCATCAAATTAATCATCCGCTTGTGAGTTTTAAGATTAGATAAAGAAAGAATTACTTACCTCAATTTGCTATCAAAACCAAAACCGTAATCTTTCTTCTTCTTCTTCCTTCTTCTTGTCCTCGTTCTCTTTTTCTTCTTCTTCTCCCCTTTTTTCTCTCTCTATGCCTCACCTTTTGGTTTTCATGTGAACAAGGAAAAAATGTTATCCCCTTTTCTTTTTCATCAATTTTAATTCACTTCTCCCTTTTTCTTTTTTCTCTTATTTTACTTTTTTTGGGACAAGATTGTAGCAATTTGCTAATAAGGCACACTTCTAGTTATTCCCCACAGACAATAATACTAATATTAACTTAGGCGCATATGTATAAAAAAATGAATTGTGAAGTGATTATGCATGTTTAGTTCGATTGAATTCAAGCTCAGACCGTGCATGTATAGGCTAACTGAGTGTTCCGTTCGATTGAATATGCATGCATGTATCGCTTAACATGTTCGATTGAATTCAGGTCCTAGATTATGCATGCTAAATTAGTCAATTCATGTTTAAATTGATACTTGTTAAGTTAGTTTTTCCATTCTTGAAGTAACTCCGAAATGACCTAAGCATGTTTGAATCGATGCTTGCTAAGTTCGTTAAGTCATGTTTAAGAGTGACTTCTGAAATAGCCTAAGCATGCTTGAATCGATGCTTGTTAAGCTAGTGAAATTATTCTTAAAAATAACTTGAAGTTGGCACACTCACTTCCTAATTGTGAAACATGAACTCAAGCTAGTTCCACGCCCTACTAGTTTGTTTCAGTTTGTTAAGTATTCATTTGAATCAATACAATGTAGATATATGTGTGTGTGTGTGTGTGTGTGTGTGTGTGTGTGTGTGTGTGTGTGTGTGTGTTTATATATGCTGTAACGAGCAGCTGGATGGTTGCTGCTTGTTCGGTAAGTTTATACGTAGTTATTTTATTGTGACCTTTATGGTAAAATGCTATGATTATGAAATTTGAAATCGAGTTGGTAGTTGGATTGCTTGAGGTTGAACTAATGAGAGTTTTGAGGTTCTTTGTGGTCAATGTTGTGTGAGGAGGGACCCTGGGTTGTGTTTGATCGCAATCATGTGGATTGCGAGGCCATGTGTGGCTTACTCTGCGAAGTCAAATTATGAAGTGTTTGAATGTGTTATGTGTAAATCCCTCCCCTTTTTTGTCATCAAGCTACATAATGTGTGTGAGGATGAGGTCTTGAAAAAGAATGTTCTTTTAATGGTTTGAAATAATAATAGCTGTAACTATTAGCGAATGATGGCCGATTTTTAACTATATGAATACAGTTTTTGGAGTGATCCTGCTAGAACGGGAGAATCCCTAAGGAATTTTCAAAAGGAGTGCATTGTATAAAAAATGATTTCGCTGTAAGAAATAGCAAACTTATGAGCCGCTATGGCTATATGCTTTACATTGGCTAAGATATCGTGCTTAGGGACAATAAGATGGGAGTGAACTTGCTAGAACGGGAGAATCCCATGGGAGTAAACCTGTTTGTACGGCGGAATCCCTAGGCTAGGGAATAGTCCCAGTAGTGGGAAAACCCTAGAGATCCTGATGAGGGTTAAGATCCAATTTAATTGCCATCCCGGGAGTAAGAGGTTAGCGTAAGCGATAGTCTCACTAGAGGTTAAGAATAGATCTCACCCAACTAGCATATTATGATGATCTTATACCCAGAGTATTTTCCTAATAAGTAAGAAAAGCAGTTGGCCTTTCACCATTTTAAGTATTTCAGAAAGAAGGGAAGTTTTTAAGGGCCATTAAAAGGCCAGTTCGAATGAGATTCGAACAGTTTTTAGGGGTCATTGGAGGACCATTATGAAAGATATTCCTTTTAAAGCATATGAGCCTCAAGAGGCTAAGAAAAGAGTTTTTATGAGCCTCAAGAGACCAACGAAAGTGTTTTCAGAAAAATAAAGAAATATTCTCGTGCATATCTTGTGATTAAGATTTTAGATACAGTATGAATGAAATTCTAAGTAAAGCATGGCCATATCCTTGTAATGCATTGAGCATATAAGTTTAAATGTGCATATTTTGTGAAAGAAAGTTCCTTGCGTAATCCCTACTCCATGTGTTTAAGCATCTCGCATAAGTTAATTGCATAGACAAGGCACAAATCACATATTCTACCACGTAGCCTATAAATGAGAATTAACGAAATTCTCTATCATTCACAAACAAGAAAGAAAGACCACTGTGGATATCCTGTGCTTATTTTATGAATGAGCATGTGAATGAAATTTCAAGTAAGGCATGGCTATGTCCCTATGAGGAATCAAACATTTAAGTTTTGAATGTGCGTAACCTATGAAAGAAAGTTCAGTGCATAGTTCTTGTTGCTTGTTTACGTACCTGAGTACTTGCTGGTAAGGAAATCTGGTCATTTACTAGAAGTGAGTTAGAGTAGCTAGAATGAAATCTATGGGTAATAATCCGTCCTTGGGGATTATGATTGCCTAATATAATAATGATACATTAATACGTGATATGAGACTATTAAAAGTATTACTGCCTGCAACGATTTGGTTTTAAGGAGTCAGGGAACACTCACTGAGTGTATGGTTGCTCATCCCAGTACTCTTTCCCCCTTTTTCCTAGGTTTTCTTTGTGGCAGGTAGAAGTCGATTCAGTTATACTAAAATGGAAGTTTACCCTTGCTTAAAGGGGAGTCAAGTGTGCCCATAGAGAAGTGGTCGTGCTATTTAATGATGTTATAAAACGTATTCTTAGTTTGTAAATGTATGTAAACAAGTATTCTAGTTCATGTAGTGCATTTAGTGTAGGAGTCGCTCTGTATGGCCATGTGAGCCAGCCACCTAATTTATCAGTTGTCTTTTTAGCTAAAGTTAGTTACGTTTTGGGATGTAAACCCCGTTACTCTGGTTGTATGAACCTTTGAGTTGTATCTTTCATTTCTCTTTATTAATGAACTATATTGTTTGATGTACTCCGAGCGAGTTGCTCGTTAAGTTATGGACTCCGAGGTAAAGTCATTGAGCTTATTTTAGAGTTCTTTACGCTTCCATTGATTGTAGGGATTTAATGTGAGGCTTTTAGTCTGTAAAATCATTGGTTTTCAGGCGAAACTCTGTCCGTTTTGCCCTAGAAGTTAAGTAGGAAGTAAGAAAATATAATACTCCTAGCCCTAAGGGTTGGGGGTGTTACAAGATGGTACCAGAGCAAGGTCCTGTGACCACGGGCCGTGACCTGGGTCTTGCATTTCATATAGTTAGCTAGGAATGCATTTATGATGATGTGATTATGCCTGCTTTTGTGTGCAAATGTGGGTTTTGTGTGAACGTTGGTGCATTTAGCTAGTTATGCGCGGCTTGAGTCAGCTTATTGATTGAATGAATGAACCATTTACTAGGGTGTAGGCTGAGTTACTTGTATTCTCGTGAACAAGCTAAGTGCTAGCTCAATCAAGAGTTGTTTTGCCTATACACCTTGGTGTTTTAAATCAAAAGTTTCAAGCACGCTTGGTTTGAACTCAAACAACTGACAATGTTTTAACTCCAAGCTCATTCTTGCCACTTAAGTACGATTTGCTCCTCGGGCCTGAAATAGAGTGAGCAGACGCACTCAATGGTTGGTAGGGAAAGAGCTAGAAGTAGTTAAACCATCCTCCTTTTAAAACATAGAGGCTTTAAAAGTTAAGACCCTTCCTAAATAGTGAGTTAAGGTTTTTCTTTCGTATTAAAGACCTTTCTAATTATCTGGTTAGGCCCCACTATTGCGTCTAAAGACTTGCATTTGTTTTACATTGATGTTTCGAATACCTACATATCAATATGCATTCGTTGCTTGATGTGTTCATGATAAGATGTTAGTAAGTAATTAAAGATTGTTTTCTTGACTAAAAGTCCTTTTAAATGATGCCCCTTTTTATATAATTTCTAATTTACTAAAGGAACTATGTGGGAACTTCATACACGTACACGTCAATATGGGTGATTGTGATAAAGTCTAGTTGATTGTTGCCTAAGTGTTATTCCTAGCCTTCGTATATGTACAATTAATGCTTAGATGAGGTCCTAACCCGAATTGTCATTTACGTGAGGAGTCTTCCTTATTTCCCATCACGTAACCACTATTACTCACAGGTTGGCTAAGCGTTATCCTCATCAAGGCAGGGAGCGCTATTCTTTTCATAAGAATGATAGTGTCCTGGCTATATCAACCCCAACACACCTCGAATAGAGATAAAAGGAAGAACTTGTCAGACTTTGGAATTGTTATACCACATGTGTCACCTCGTCATCTCCTGAGGAGACGATCCATATCTTTCCAACACTTCGTAAGCTTTAACACCACATGTGAAAAGCAAGAATTTTCGAAGGAGATTGAACCGTCCTTTCATATCACGAGTTCCTAAGACTCCCGTCCCACCCTACGAGAAATAAGGGTCATGAAACCTCAATGTATTTTCGTAAGATTAATAATGCTGTCGTTCTTACCCCTTGTTAGTTGATTGATGGCTAACCCCAAACAGTTTGAGCAAACATCGAGGCATAACCTCAACCTTAGGTTTTAAACGAGGGTTGCATTCATGTATACTTGCCTAGATGTCTTTTCGTGGGATGCTACTAGGAGCCTGAACGCTTTAAAGCATAGTCCTAGCATTGTATGCAGTCTAAAGCCCATAGAAGGTTATATAGTTATTTAAGTTCATTATTCTTGACCAGTCATGTGTTTTATGGATAAGTTGTTGCACTTCTTGGTGGTTGCTTGACTAGAGTCTGGTTCGGTATGTGACTTGATTATCTAGATGGTTTAAGTTTCGCGATTAACAGCATGGCATGACCTCTGACTCGTTATTTGCATTTCGTGAATTCCTTGACCCCATGTTATAGCTGAATAACCGCATACATGTATTTAAAGTATGATACAATGACTATAGGAACTTGCATTCGCATATTACCCTTGTGTTCTATATTAATCAGAGTGGCGCAGCAGAAGCATGGTGGACCCATAACCCACAGGTCCCCAGAACTGTCACTAGCATATGCCTCCCTTTTGTAGATTGCTTACTATATGCGTAGTAGACGGTTTCATGTTGCTTATGAATCTTGGGCTTGAGAATGCTGAATTGTTGATTCTATGCAATGCCATTCTATGCAATGCCATTGTGCTTAAATGATACTACATAATGCTATGCAATGTCCATGTTACTCTAATGTGTTATAAGAGATCCTAGGTTAACTGTTTCGATCCTAAAAGTGATGGAATTCATGTTTTAGAACGAGACTACTTGTATATGACCTTGAGATATCACTGCCCAATTGTCGTACCTTTAGATTTCAATTCATAACGATGCATGTACATAGAGTTGTTGTTTACTATGTAGACCGAGTCTACATAATTAAAAGCCTATGTTCCTTTTCAAAACATGCTTGATATGGTTTTTCATGCCAACTCATTTGCCCTTCTTCTATGCATTTGCTCTCGGCGCCTAAATAGAGTGAGTAGACATTGAAGAGGATTAGCGAGGAGGAGACTAGATACCATATGCCCTTTTTCGGTTTGAATTAATTGTAAAACGAGCCTTTGGATTTTAGTGCGAGTTGTGTAGATTGTATCACATGTCTGCACTTCTTAGACACGACTGAACATAGCTTGGAATTTTGAGGACGAAATTCTTTAATAGGGGAAGAATGTAAGACCCGCGTTCTTGATCTTTATGTTACGCTGGTTGCCTTGCCTTTTCACATTTTAAAATCATATTTTAGTAACTATATGAGTTAAATTATTACTGATGTGCTTATGTGAACAATAATTTTATTAAAAAGAATATTTCATCGCTATTTATATTATGAATATTATCGTCAATTATTTAAAAAATTTTGAGTTGATGTGAACTCATACCTTCAAAGTCGTTATTCGATTCATTTAGTCATTTCCCGTATTTAGTTAGAATGTCAGTTTTAGAACGTCTCAACCCAAGCCTAGATTGAGTATTAACGAATTTGGGATGAGGAATCGAATTGTTGTGGCAATTGAGCCCAAATGAAACAAAAAAAGGGGATCAAAAGGGGCTAAGGCCCCTTTCTTTTCATAGGGGGAATGCGAGCAAGGGGTTCTCAAACCCCAGCTCCGATACCCACCAATAGAAGAGGGAGAGAGAGGGGGGCCAATGTTCCCTCGCCATGCCGGCTAACGACCGGCCGTCGCCCAGCACGTATGGGAGCCACAAGACCGAACCCATAATAGCAAGGGTGAGCAAAGAGAGAGATTGAGGGAGGGAGGAAGGACTGGAGGTCAGGCCAAGCGTCGGTGATAGTAGAGGCCGGAGGCGATGCGTGACCTGACGGTGGGCATGGCAGCGACGGCAGCACTACTAGTCGCCCGTTCATCGTCGGCGAAGACAGAGAGAGTGATCGAGTGAGGCTGAGGGTTAGGGTTTGAAAACCCTAACGCACCGCCACCATGACCACGACGACGGCAATTGAGGGTGGTTCCGGTGACAACCAGGATAGCATGAACAGCAGCAGAACCACGTCTAGGGCGTGCTGATTCGGCTCTGTGTCGGGCTAGGCTTTCGATCGCAGCAATTAAGCATGCGTTTAGGGGCAATTGGATCAAGGATTGAGGTTTTTCAGCACCTAAATCGAGCTTGAAAGCCCTTAGAATGGGTCCTTAGCTTGGAGTCCAGGTGGGTGTTTCTCGCCTCCTAAACTATTAGTAATTTCGAAAATGTTTTAACCCTTAAGATGAGATGCATGTTAGTTTAAGGTTGATTAGCCTGACTAAAATTGTGAAATGATTATGCATGTTTAGTTTGATTGAATTCAAGCTTAGACTATGCATGTATAGGCTGGCTGAATGTTCCGTTCGATTGAATATACATGTATGTATAGCTTAACATGTTCGATTGAATTCAGCCCTAGATTATGCATGCTAAATTAGTCAATTCATGTTTAAATCGATACTTGTTTTGTTAGTTTTTCCATGCTTAAAGTAACTCCAAAACAACCTAAGCATGTTTGAATCGATGCTTGCTAAGTTAGTTAAGTCATGTTTAAAAGTGGCTTCTGAAACGACCCAAGCATGCTTGAATCGATGCTTGTTAAGTTAGTGAAATTATGCTTAAAAATGACTTGAACTTGGCATGCTCACTTCCTAATTGTGAAACATGAACGAAAGCTAGTTCCATGCCTTACTAGTTTATTTCAGTTCGTTAAGTACGTCATTTGAGTCAGTGCAATATGTGTATACACACACACACACACACACACACACACATATATATATATATATATATAGATATATATATATATA